>SZWC01004806.1:112450-136890 GCA_023375785.1 Penium margaritaceum | reverse complement strand
TCTCTCTCTCTTTCTCTCTCTCTCTCTCTCTCTCTCTCTCTCACTCTCTCTCTCTCTCTCTCTCTCTCTCTCTCTCTCTCTCTCTCTTATTATTTGCTTTCTTTTTCTCTCTAGATGTCTATTGCTATCTTCAAGGTCGATCAATTTGCTGATGTTATAGCTCACAAGCTGGTCACTGCTAAACTCGCCTACCGTAATCAAAGAGTTCAAATTTGTACAGAAATAGTGCACGTAAATAGGGAATCAACTATCAGCCTTGAAGCTTGTGCCCACAATAGAAGGATAGCTACAGTAAAATGTTTATCTTTGCTACCCCTCCACGGGGAATGGACAATGGCACAGAGCCACGTGTGACAGTAAGAGTCAGGAGGGACATGCAAGCACGGCAACTATGGAGAGAGGCATACATATGCCCACATTCAGGTGTAAAGAGGAGAGAAAATACCAAAGTAAATGATGTTCTAACAAGATCTTGAGGGGGGGGGGGGGGGGGGGGGGGGAGTGCGAATGAGGTCTGTGATGGACGACATGCCAATGGTGGCCAAAGAGGCCTAGTAACGGCATGTCATGGGTGCTGAGCTCACATGCGCATGTGACGGACGTGACAGATGCACGATGCAGCTATTTACATTGGTCATGAATGTGTGCGAGGCCAAGTGTTCAATATGTGTGTTTGCAGAAATAGAACAAGCACAAGTTATATGACAGTGTAGTCCAATTTAGGTGTGAAATTAAAAGTGAAAAATTGAAAGTTTTAATGTCTACAATTGTCCTTGTCAAACATACAAGTGACTTATTCAAATTCTGGTCGATTTCTGATGTTTTACCTGCGTGCTTCTTAAAGTTTTCTTCACATTCCTCTTACAATTGTAGGAATTGCGGAATATTCTACGAAAGATAGGAATTGTGTGGATTCCTTTCCTAGAAGCATCATCACCGTGTTACCAAACATTCCTCACATTTCTTAGGATGTATGGATCAATAGTGATTAGTTATAAATTGGCTCTTTTTACTGGTTTTCCATGTACATTCCCTGTCAGTTGCAGATGTGCATCACTTGCGGAAATAGCACACTAGGAACTCAGACTCTCCCAAGAAAAAAATTGTAAAACTCAGCCAAATGTTGAGCTTGTGCCGTTTGAGATTTGGCAAGGAATAATGCTACGATGAGGTTGCACACTCCTCTTGCAGCAACTTCAATGCCTGTGCCAGGCTTGTTAAAGAAGTGATGAGAGTGTAGGACCAGCTCCTTTGGCACTCCGTAAACCAGGTCCCGCACTGTCTGTGCTGTAAGTTGGAAATCTGGTAGAGACTGAGGTAGTAGATCCAGAGACCATCACGGATCGTCCACTATTGGAAATTTGCTTCTCAGGCATTGAAGTCGCCATCATGTGAGCAGAGTGGCCATGGGTCTCAAATTCCTTAAGCAACTATGTTGTAGATAGAGCCACATCCAAAGCATCTGCATTTCATCATAATGTTGTATCTTGCCCCTGACTTGTGGTACTATTGTGAGCTCTCAGGGAGTCGCATCTCTTTTTGTTTCTTGGCAGGGCTCTATAGCAGAAGGCAAAGTCGCTCCTTGATATCCTGAATCTCCTACGTTGTGATGTCCCCAAATGATTCCTCAGAGTCAGCGTCCTCATCCTCCTTTTCCCAATTATTAGTTAATCTAGGTTGCTTTATCAGGGTACTCCACGTGTGCCACACCACTCCCACTGCCACCAAATTCTCCATTCTAAGCCTAATTACCGCTCCGTGCCTAATGCTAATGACATCACGTCCCCAAACTGTTGTGTCATCTTCGACATGCTGGTTCAGGGTATAGGATGGACAAATTAAAGCTGTCAGGATGTCGGGCCGATTGCGCTAATCTGTGACTTGCAAACATGGTGAAAAGTTTCATCCCAGAAAAACTCTTCGCCTAGGAACTTACCTTACTGTCACTCATATCTGTGCAAATCAATGCTTTTCGTTCACCCATGTGTCACAAAAAAAATCCTTCACACAAGATTTACATGTCAAGACACGTGAAGCATGATTTTCCTTCCCGAAAGAGGAACCTTTCCCACCAAATTCCTCGTCCAAAAAATTCAAAGAATCCAAACATAGGAGAACATAGATGGCACTAAAAAACAAATGAAAAAAGGGATAAATATGGGTGACAGTACGGTATGAAGTCAGAATTCAGCCCACTCATGTTAGCACATGATGCTAATGTCAACAGAGATGGTGCTACTTCATTGTAGGTAGAGTTATTGGACAGGATCTATGAAGGTACGCAAGGTCCTCAAGGCCTCAATGAGCTTCTACCCCCTACTTTTTGGTTGGCAGGTAGGAGAACAAGGGAGTGGCATATACCTTTTGTGACATTCCAGTGGATATGTGTCGGTGGAAAACCTCGCTGTCAGTTTTGGCAGCTGGTTCTTGAGTTGCAATAATAGCAGTTCCAGTTACCTTGGCTGAGGTCATGGATAGGGCTGCTGGGGAGGATGCAGCTGCTCACACGGTAGCAAATCCTTGTGCGGCTGCATTCACGACTGCTCAAATTGTAGTCGCAACTGCCATTTCACCTGCCGCAGCTGCAGCCGTGGCTATTGCTATTACGGCTACTACTGTTGCCTCTGGGACAGCATTTAGAGGGACAGGTGCAACCTCAATTGCTACTGCTCACTACAGATACTGTTGCTTGCAGCTTCTACAGTCAGTGTTGCTACTCAAGCTGTTGCTTCTGTTGCTGTCAATGGTGCCCCACCACCATTGCATACTGTTGTTGCCATTGACTTGAATGGAAACGACGGTAGCGACAAAATTGCTGGTAAGACTACTACCTACTGCTGTTGAAGTTGATGCTGTTGCGTACTGTTGCTTTGGCTTTCTGTTGATGCCACTGCCACCCAACACCATTCTTTATGCCACCAGTGTCCCTGCTCAAGCTGTTACCACTGCAGTCAGCNCTGCTCACTACAGATACTGTTGCTTGCAGCTTCTACAGTCAGTGTTGCTACTCAAGCTGTTGCTTCTGTTGCTGTCAATGGTGCCCCACCACCATTGCATACTGTTGTTGCCATTGACTTGAATGGAAACGACGGTATGCAATAGTGGCGGTAGCGACAAAATTGCTGGTAAGACTACTACCTACTGCTGTTGAAGTTGATGCTGTTGCGTACTGTTGCTTTGGCTTTCTGTTGATGCCACTGCCACCCAACACCATTCTTTATGCCACCAGTGTCCCTGCTCAAGCTGTTACCACTGCAGTCAGCCAAAACTGTCAGCCACCGCCGATGCCTGTGGCTGCTGCATCCTATTGCTTGTCTCAGCCAATGATGTTTGCTTTTCCTACGTCATGGTGCTGCTATTGTGGCTAATACAATCCTTTCTCAGTTGTCGTTCCGTGATGGGTCCTCTAAGAACCCATCACAGAATGGCTGCAAAAACCACAACACTGCACATGTTGATGTTCCATCTCCGCTTTGTAGCCATGTGAGGACAACCTCAACCACATTGATACCGTACTGCCACGTTAAAAGAATGAAAAATATTTTGTGGGGCATGTTTCTATGTTTGTGTGTGATTGTGTGTTCGTAGATTGTATTTGTGTGGATATTGGGTGTAACCCTGTCCGATTTTTGTACTTAAGACTGAAAAAAAGTCAGTTCGGCAAGCACAATACCGACGAGCGTCCTCTTCACCATCGCACAACTCCACGAGTTATGGACTAATTGAGTCCCACAGAGTTTGATGTTCGTACTTCAAACTCCGGACTCCCATTGCACACGCTGGGAATTGAACACAACCGGCCACCAGCTTTTTGTTTGTGTGGGACCCAGTTTGACTATTACGTGTTTTTGTAGAAATTCCATGGATGCTTATTAATTTATAAAGAAACTAGATCTGTTTTGGCATTTCTAAGAAGCTGATGAACAATGGTGTCAATAACTAGGCAAAGCTATCACAGTTGGTAATCACGGTGACATGTAAGACTAAAGTGAGAGCAGCTAAGGTTAGGTTAGGAGAAGTGTGGATAGTTTCACACAGAGCATTCTAGAAAGATGAAAACCAACACTCACTGTGAAAAAACAACTATCATGGATGTGCATGTGCACAGCATGCCTACGTAGGCTACCTGTCCAAACTGGCTAGAAAACCACATTTTGGGTGTAACTCCATGCAAGACTTTCAAGAAGAATTGTTTCCTCATCTTGCGAATGCGGAAAGTCATGTTGGATGCAATGGATCTACAAATGACAAGTTTTGAGACGAGTCGATATGGAACCAGTCCATAGGTCAAACATGCAAAAACAAGCGGCAAGGCACAGTTGCAGGTTCATTGAGTATTTCCTATTGACAGTTTTTGGGGCAACCAATGCCCCCATAGGAGGTAAACTAGTGGCACAGGCAGGACAACTAGAAGGGTGTTTTCAGGATGTGGTAGGTTAGTCATGAAATCATTGTTGAGATGGTATTTAGAGAAACACGGAATGCCCTTCGGTGTTCCCGGCATCCAGTATTGATGACCGAACACTCCCTCATTCTGAAGAACATTTCTGATCAACACAAGCAAAACAACATCCTTTAGGCATTGTAACTTTCTTGGAATGCATTTGATTACATTTCCAGCACAATTAAACTAGTTATGCATTATTTGTACCTTATTGAATACCCAACAAGATATGCAATGGCTTGCAAGTATACTGACAGGTTTGTGTGAAGTTATGTGAAATGCAAACACAAAATGTGCCGTGCATCTATTTCAAGCTTTAAAACTCGTCATCCATATCTCTTTTGTTATTATCAGTCCCTTTTGTAAGACAAATATGTCAATACACCCAAATACTTTTTGTTTAGTTAGTTTTTTTTTGTTTGGCACAACAAATGCTTTCTTTTAGCTTCATGTTTGAATCCATCTGCTTACAAAAAACATGGTTTAACATTCACAAAGAAGGGTAATTTTATGCTTTCTTAGGTAGTGTGGTTGAAGGATTGTGGTCGCTGTTTTTAACTTGCATCCGGTGTCAAATCTCGGTGTTCCGTGATCTCTTTACAAAGTCGTATTGACATGTCAATGTTTGGATGGAAAGCAAAAGACAACAAGATAGTGGGCCCGGGGTTAGGGAGGAACGTGTAAGAAGAAGAACAGTACATAAAGCACAACAACATCGGTTTGCATCATGCAACAGCATCTTCCTCCTCAAATCCCTGTTAGTCTGACTCAACCATGAAGTTCAGAAGATCAGACCCCGCAACGCGTTAGAAGTCAAATTTGAGGCATCTGTCCCACCCTCCCCCACACCAAGCATTCTGCACGATGGTCAAATTCTGGTGGAGGTAGAACCACCCCTTCAGCATCCAGCTCACTACTGTATCCTTGATCGCGTGCATGCCAAAGTTGACATGCTTTGAGTCGCGCAACTTGTCACCCACCCACGAGGAGTACCCCTTAGATCACTCACCCGTCAAGGGCTGTTGGAGCATGATGCCGCATGGTTGCAACCACGATGTGCAGCCATCGGGGATGTAGATTAGCTGAATCCACGGAAAATTCTCACAAACCCACTCGCGAAAAGACTCGGTAGCATGTGGGTACCAAGTATACAGAGTGAGTAGCAGCTTGTTAGATGTGTGGTCCATTCTGTACTACGCACACATGCAAATGAAGTACGGCTCGAGGACCATGCAGAACAAATGCTTTGTCGTCTCGACCATGGCCCACTGGTTGGCAATGTGCGTAAAGTGCCACTGTGAGGATTTTGTTAGTGTGTGGCTGTGCAGGCCGAGCGGATGACATGCGGTGGTCTTGCCGGTCCAGATGACCTGGAATGGCACGACCTCCCTGTCCATAGTACATGCAATGAGGACCATCACCTGGCTCTTGTCCTATTTTCCACATACCTTCACCTCCTCTGACCCCCTAGGCGCGCAAGTATAGAGCAGCACCAGAACAAGATGTACGCCGGTGTGGTCGGCATTGACCACTAGGTAGGGGAGATTTTGTCAAGCGAGATGTAGAAGGTGGTGCATCTTTGCATGGAGAGAGCCTTGAGCTGCCAGTCGTCAGGATGTTTCTGTGAGGCTGTGGTACCGCATCACCATGACCTCTACAGCTTGTCCAAGACAAATTTGCGGTACCACGAGCGGCTAAAAATCTCTGCCGTGGGCTTGCCACCGAGGACGTCGACACTGCGCTCCGCCATGATTGCATACAAGTTGTCCCTGATCATGGCGGAGCACAGCTGGACATCCCTCTCACGCATGTCCTCAAGGGCACAGAGCACCTCCCCCTTGAGAGCGGGGTGGTCATGGAAGTATGACTTCCTTCCATGACACCCTTGCACACGAGGTATGGTCAGTGAAGCCTCATCCTTTGGCGTGCCCCCTCCAACAATAAAGGCACTCGCGTACTGAGATTTCGGCTTGGTCATGCAGCTCTTGTACCACCTCTTGACGGTGCAGTAGGAGAGCTTGTCGTACACGGAAGTGTTGTTGGGGGTAAGGTAGCTTCCGCTCAAGTAGTCTATGGCCGAGTGGATGGAGGCGTTGTGTTTCTGGACTACAACATGGATGGTTGGGACATGGCCCAACCCAAACCAGTCCATGTATAGACCGTGCTTGCTCATGCTCATGGTTGATGACGTCAATGAGGAGGTCAAGGATAGGGGGGGGGGCAAGGGCGTCGGAGTTGACTGCTTCTACTACGTCTGTTGCTTCTTCTACATCTTCTTCTTCATCCTTCTCAAGCTCCGCTTTAAGGGTGACGACAATCATTCTTTCTGTCTCTTCGCGTACATTGTGCTCCTGCGCCAACACCACAGCAGCAACAGGTGCATCGATGTCATGCAGTAGCACCGCATGGATGTCCTCTGCATCATCTTCTGCAGCACGAATAGACGCAGGCTCCTTATTGATCACGATGGGGCGGACACACTCCTCATCCTCAGTGTCAGAAAGGGCAACCCGCTGCATCTTCCATGGCAGCCTCTCATGAATGGATGTCTCACCGGACTTCTCAGGGGCCGATGGCTCGGACACCGGGATGGTACATGCCGCCGGCACAACTGAAACTGGTAGAACTGTCGTCTTGCGCTGAAGACCTGGACCACAGCATAGTGGGGCAACAGGTCGAGGACCGCTTCGGGCGTAGACGACATTTTCATGGTGCTCCTCGTTAGTGAATTTGGAAAAGAATGTTAGGAGAGACATGGTTGATCCTTAGGAGAGGTGGAAGAAAACATTAATTGTACAATTGCACGAGCGTGCAATTGAACTATTGAGTGATGTGTGCATGGAGTTCTGCGATGCGATGCAGCATTACGCATGACCCACCGACGGAGTTTGATTGCATCAACCGGTGTCACGCCGCGTGCCACAGCAACAACAAAAACAATCACGCACGTCCGGCAATGACCAAGTGTTTGGCGCGGGCATTCAAACTCTGAAAATTGAAGTACTTGCACTTCAAATAGACATTTTACAAAGAACATCAAGAGAAAATTCCACCATGACCAATAACACAACAAAACTATGAACACACTTGACCCCAGGTTTGTTCAATTGAAATTCAACATGGACAAGCCTAGGATAAACAAACTTTTTAGACACCCTGAATGTTATTTCACCCAACAAAATCATGAAGCATTAGGGTAAACAAAAGAGACCTCATGAGTTAAAATCCTTTTGCGTGTGCCACGTTTGACCATATTGTGTCTTTCTTAGGTTTCAGCCGACATCTTAAAAATGGTTTTCAACCAAACAAAAGAAAGATTGAACATGCCCTAAATGTTTCTTCCATTTTCGCAGGTGTGTCAGATGCACAATATACCTTGATGGGAGCCGCCTCTCCCCCTTCTAAACTGTGTGTTACTTTTGGGATTAAGAAAAACCAAACAGGCATAAATGCCGATCCCCTCATGTTTTGTCAACAGTGACCATCATTCTCCCTTCAATTAGAAGAAAATAACCGATATGCCCCTGCCCCTGAACAATGATATCCATCAGCCCTTGTCCGTGAACGTAAAGCTCCATCCACCCGCTTGTTTTTGCCATGCTCAAGCAACACCACACGTGGTTTCTTGAGAATGGAAAAAACAAACATGCATGTGGTAGATTGTGGCCCTCGCAATGGAGGGCCGCATGGGGGGGAGGGGGAGGTTGGCAAATTTGACGACGAAAGTGCAAGCTGATGTCCATTGGTCTGCACTTCTGGTGTCAAGAACCTCTTCACTCCCATCCTTTCCTCCCACAACCAATCCTCCCCAATTCCACATCTGATCGAGGCCCTGGTATTTGAGCGCCATGATTGAATGGGTGGCCGGTGGGTTGCGTGTGGGGGGAGGGGAGGGGGTGGCTCTGCCAGGGATTACGGCCAATGCGCATCAGCCGGAATCCCTGGCACTTCAAGAATGGGGAGTCACGATGTGAGGAATTGGTGTGGGAAGCTTGACCTCTTTGGCCAAAACCATGGTGATTGAGGGTCTCTGACCCTCACCCGATCCCGTCCAACCACCACAGGCCATGAACCTGTTAAAGCCATGTGGAGAAGCCAGTCTGAGCTACATTCCTCCCATCTAGGAGTGTTCCCGCCTTCGTCGTCCACGAAGGGACTCGAATCCAACCGTTCTGATACCAATGCAACGAATTGGTATAGGAAGCTTGACCCACTGGGCCAAAACCTGGGTAATTGAGGGTCTCTGAACCTCAACCCATCCAGTCCAACCATCCAGATTCCAGGAACCCGTTCAAGCCATGTGGAGAGGCCGGTCCGCACTACACAAAAACTCCCCATTCATTTTGTTTTCATTATCTTGAACTTTTTCCCCATGTTTGATGAAAAAAAAGAACACAAATCCAACCCTAATCACACCAAGGGTTTAAGTGTTTTATTCTTGTGCAAGCATTTGCTCAATCGTGCTACTACGGAGTCCAACGGGCTCCCTTTCAACTCATGGGGAGTCTTAGACCACCCATGCAAGTTTCTTGCAAACCATCTTTTGAATAATAAAAAACTCCAGTATAGAGTGGTTTGTGATTATTGGGCCAAACAGATTGTCATTGCCATGTCCATGCCGCATGTCATGCGGTACCAACATACTACTTTTCAAGAAACCACAGGATTGCATCATTATGATATCCAAACCTCAAACACGTTCTGCGTGGGTCATGTCCCTCGCATATAAGAGTCCCAAAACTCCGTGAGTGGGCATTTCTGTCCTTAATGGCCCACCACGCGTTGACCTAAGTATGCTTTTATCTTGGGGAATTTTGGCCACCTGCCCCGACCTCCAGTGTTTCGTTCCAGAAGGTTCTGACAACTTTGGCGACTTTCCAAAATGGTTGGTAGAAGTGTCGCAAACCATATCAATGTTTTGATAAAATTCGGGCAACTTCTCAATGGCGCTGGAATTTTATGAAGCCGCGCCTCGATATTCTCGAAGTCCCTTGATTTTTTTTTGTAGAGCTTTTTGAAGCAGGCACTCATGGCGCGACCTCGTACGCATCGCTCGGCTCGATGGCCAAGGACCAAACATATGACTCATTTTGATTCTCGTCATTGTGCATATGTGCTCGACTCAAAAAACACAAAAACACAATTTTCTTACTAGAAATGAACCATTGGTCCCAAATCATCACATCATCTACTGCTCTGCAACTCATCACTGTGAACCATCTACGTTCCGCTCGGCATAACTCCTGGTGTCATTGCGCATCGGCGGTAGAGAGAGAGAGAGAGAGAGAGAGAGAGAGAGACGACGCATTGACTACTATGCAACAACCTTGCACGAGTCTTCAGTACAACTCCACCGTTAAAAGTATCACAACGATAATGGTGAACAGAACAAATGCACAAAACAACAAGCAGCATGAGCGGTTAATACTCTGGTGATGGAGGTTCAGTAGCTCGCAAACAACGACACTCTCCAGAAAAATCAGGCAGCAGTGGCAGCTTTTGTGGTCAATAGCATAGCACCGAAAAATGCAAAGGCCAACCCAATGAAGGACCTCTCTAGCTTGGGAAATCCTCTGCATCCTCCACTGCCTGCCGAGATCACACCTGGCGCCATGGGAGGCACCGGCCAACAAGCTCGTATTAATGAAGACTTGTATTCGAAGTTGTCAGGTGTCGAGCGCCTTAACACCCATCATCTCCAACAACTCGACACGGTGATGGAGGAGCTTTGGATTTCCCATGTGTAAGAATTAGAACTCACCGATAGGAATATGCAACTCTCGAGTAAACCCAAGAATCGACCGGTGCTTCCTCGGACTTTCCATCATGCAAACCCAAAAGGACCGACAATCAGGATGTGGTTGATAAGTTTTGAGTTATGATCAATGTCTACTAGAATCAGCAATAAAATAGAAGAAAAAAAATAATTATGTCGCGGCCTCACTTTTGCGTGACCCAGTTTTGAGTTGGTGATCCAATCTAAAGACCATCCAATGGTAGTAGGAGATCAGCATATCAAGATCAACAACTCACGCAAGCACTCTCACATTGTCGGCCGCAGGCGTACGACCTCTAAAACAAGAACTCCGACGTGGCATGACACCCTCATGTCATGAAAAAACGTGGAGAGACTTCATGCACACTACACTAGCCCTCTTTGGGAAACTGAATGAGAAGTCTGAAACACGGTACAGGCTTCAATTCGTGCATCACCAGTCCAACATGGCGAAGTATGTGGGACGTTTCCGTGAATTCATCACCGACATTGACGTCACCCCTGAAGAGCTATGTTTCTACAACAATGGCCTCAAGAGAGAGATTTGGTGAGCAATTACCATCTTTGGCACCTCAAAAAACCTTCCGTGAATGATTGCAACAACGAATTGCATTGATAGCGCTGACTACAACACTTGCATACAGGAATCCAACACTTGGCATTCCTAAAGCCACAATTCCTACTATGGCAGAGGAAAGTCGTAGTCGGCATAAACCTCGTCTCCAATGGAGACTCACACCATTGTTCAACGCGTTCATAGGTCTGTTGGACTTGCGGAAAGCCGGGTCATGTTTTGTGTGGCTGTTGAAAAAATCATCAACAGGCCAAAAAAGGGTGTAACTCGTAGATAGAAAACGAGGAGCTGGGGAACGGTAAAGGGAATTAGTAGACGGCGACGCTCCTGTCCTACTGGGAAACTCCACGCCGACTGATCGCCCATCTGGATGGCTCACATCGCAGTAGACAAGGGTTCCTGCGATCGCAAAGTTTGACAAGAGGTAAGAGGATGACCACCTCGTGATACTGCTATGAGTACAACCGAGGGATGTAAAAATTGTATAACGGTACCAGTCCTATTGCACGGAGGAGCTTCTTAACGTTTCATTAGCAATGACATGGTTCAGGAGATGGTTTTGCAAACCAAACCAGCAGCATTTGATGGAGAAATTGTTGATGGACAAATGCAGATTCATTGACTTCCCAAACCCCTCCCCTCTGCACGTCGTAACGGTCAGGATGACTTGCCCAATGGGCGACCACAAAATCATCCTCGAGAAAGAATTCCCGTACTGACACACTCCATCGATGGATTAGATCAGCGGATCAGTCTAAGCCAACATTAATGGAGGAGAACGACATATGCCTCTCTTCAAGCAACCCACGATGCAACGGCTGTTACGAGAAGCAGCAGAGGGTGAAGCAACAGAGGATGTTATAGCAGCTATGAAATGCCAATCGATATCTTTGGATGTGGAGAAGCGATATCTACAATGTGAAGCCCACGCGTGGTTAGTCCATCTAAGCAGGAGAAGTAGTTGAAGTCGTAGCCGACAAGGTGACCACATCGGACTCAACATCTCAAAAGTTTGCAGCCATTTCGGAGGAGTTTGCACCACCTGTCGAGGAGTTCAAAAGGATACTTCCCCAGGATCTTCCCCAGGAGTTACCTCTGTAATGAAATGTCGACCACCATATAGATCTGAAGCTTGGCAACAGACCGACAGTGAAAGGGACCAATCAGATGAGCGACCACGAGTTGACCGAACTTAAGAAGTTCTTGGATGAGATGCTTGGTCTGGGGTTCATGAGACCCTCCACGTCACCCTTTGCGGCACCTGTTCTTTTTGTGAAAAGGGAAGATACAGATGTGCATGGATTACCGAGCATTGAATGACATTACCATCAAGAACGGCTGCCCTCTTTCATGAGTGGAAGAAGTCTTTTGACCGTCTTTGCAGGGCCCAAATTTTCAGTGAAATTGACGTATGCAACCACTATCATCATATCCACGTATTCTGTATAGATGTCAAGAAGACATTATTCTGCACCAGAGTCAAACACTTTCAGTTCACAGTCATGTCGTTTGGACTCACGAACACCCGCCCGACATTTATGGTAGCAATGAACAACATTTCTTTGCCCGTACCTCGATGAATTTGGCTTCATATATCTCGACAACATCCTGGTGAAAACATACACATTGAAGGAGCACAATGAATATGTCCAAAACGTTCTCAACATTTTTTAAGGAGAGACCGTTTTGGCCAACCCTTGGAATGCAACTTTGATCGTTGTTTGATCAGGTTTTTCGGCGACATTATTGGCGGCGGTCGGATCATCATGGACCCGAAGAAGGTGAAGGTAATTGCGGATTGGCCGACGCCGACCAATGTTCGAAACATCCATGTATTTTTGGGCTACTATAACTACTACCCTCCATTCGTAAGGACTGCGTCTGAGTGTCAGCATCTCTCTCTGATCTCTCTCTCGTAAAATCACCGAGTGGATTTGAGGGGACCGCAAACAAGAAGTGTTCACGCTTTGAGAGGTGCTCTGACCTCAGTGCCAACCTTATGATTGGCAGATCCAATGGTGGGCTACATCATGGCCACCTTCCTATCCGATCAATAAATCGGAGCCATTCTCTTCCAAGAAAATGGCAGTGGAGGAAAACCAATTGCGTACATGTAGAGAAGTTTGTAGGAGCTGGGACTCAACAACGTGGTACACAAAGGAATCCTTGAAGTCGTGCACGTGTTCAAGACATGGTGGTGCTACATCAAATGTCGACAATGCATTGTTAGCACCGACCATCACGCACTGAAACATCTCAAGACTCAACCAAATCTGAACCGTCGACAAACTCGATGGATGGAGTTCCTTGAGTCCAAAAATTACTACAACATCGAGCACTGACCTGAAAACATTTATCTGGAAAATTCTCTAAGTCGGCAACCAGTATGTTGGCCGAGATCAACACGCTCCTTGTCGAACGAGACCCGCACTTCATGAGGCTGTTAACTACATTTTTTTAGGAGTTTGGCGGGTACAACAAAACTAAGTCTTGGTTCGACAATCTCTACTAGCAACGGCGATCTACTTGTCAAGTCGGCGTGCCACCAATCAAGGAGCGACGACGAATGCCATCCGAAGAATGCGACAACACCTATCCAGGTGAACAATTTTGAGAGGACAAGATGCTCAAGAAGCTGGAAAACTTCTACTGGTGGTACAAGATGCAGACTGACCTGTCAACCTTCTGTAAATCGTGCCACACTTGTTTGCGCTAAAAACATTGTCGCACGAGGCCACTTGGACTAATACAACCACTCCCTGTTCTGACAGAGTCGTGGGTGGAAATCAGCATGGGCTTTGTAATAGGATTACCCGCCTCTCCCAAAGGATACATCACTATCCTTGAGGTGCTGGTCTGATATGTGAAGTTTTTGCACTTCATCGTGACGACGACCACCGTCACCACAGAGGGGATGGTGCGGCTGGTATTGAATCAGATCATACGGATACACGGGGTGTCACGTACCATCATCAGAGATAAAGATGGCCATTTCACTAGCCGTTTTTAGTTCAAGTTGTCGACACATTACGGCAGTCGGATCCAGCTATCAACGACGCTCCATCCTCAAACCGACAAGCGAACCGAGCGGACCAATCAGGCGCTTGAGCAACTGCTCTTCATTTGATGTGAGCTGCATGACAGTGATTGGGCAGCCAACTGCCGACCTTCAAACTCATGTACAACTCTGTCACTTCCACCACAATGGGAAAACTCCGTTCGAAGTGGTCCACAACAAACTTCCCACCACTTGGACTTGAATGTAGAGCTACAGCAAAATTCTCACAATGGACATCCACTGCCGAGATTTCTCCGGCGTTTGGGAGGAAAAATGAAGAACTATCGCGAAGACACAAGCAGCTATGATGCGAGCGGCCGACTGACATCGCAGTGATGATGTGTATAGCGGTGGCGATTGCGTCATACTTAGTTCGGCGACCATCAAACTTCGAGGACAAGACTTTGCAAAGCTCAAACCCCATTGGTTGGGGCCGTTTGAGAATAAACAGATGCAAACCCCTCTCGCCGCTGGACTTCACCTACCTGACCACATGGCAATTCGCCATGTCTCCCACATTAGCAAGCTTAACCATTATCGGGATACTAGCACAAACGTCCCTTACAGAGACATTGCATCCCCACCCCTTGTTCAAGTGGAGGGGGATATGGAGTACGTAATTGAGGCTATCCTCGGACATGGATGAAGTGGAAAGATGACAGAGTATTTAATCAAGTGGCACGGCTACGACCTCGTGCACAACAGCTGGGAACCGTATGACTACTTTCGAAACGTCGAACATTTGATTGACGGCTATTACCGTCGTCACCGGTCTACGTCTGCTTACTCGCCGGGACGTTGCGGCTAAAGGTTGGTGGGGGGGGGCGGGGGAGTGTGTTGTCCTTGATGTGCACAAGTCCCTAAACTCCGCGAGTGGACTTTTTGTCAGATTTATGGCCCAACGCGAGTAGACCTCAGGATTTTTACGCCGGTCCGCTGAGGGAATTTGGGCCACCTGCCCCGGCCTCCAGTGTCCCATTCCGAAAGGCTTTGACAAGTTCGACCACTTTCCAGAATGGTTCACACAAGTGTTGCAAACCATAGTGATGTTTTGATACTGTTCGGTCGATTTCTCGACGACACTGGAATCTTGAAAAGCCAAGCCTCGATTTTGTTAAAGCCCCTCGAAATTTCTCTTCATTGTATGTATGTGCTCGACTTACTGGACACTTGTCATCAAAACATAGTTATTGCTCAATACAAATCATCCATTTATCCCAAATCCTGAAATCATTTTCTGCTCCTCGCCTCATCCCTATGAACCATCCATGTTCCGCTCAGGGTTACAGTGCATGAGGGGTGAATGGGTAGTTTTCCAAAAAGAGTCGGGCATTCAGCTTTGTTCTCCATGGCGAGGGGTATGTAGTTTTATCGATTCTTTGTGGATGCCGTGGTGTGTAAAATACGCACGCATTATGCTGAAGTGTAAGCGCAGGGGGCCCAATTCTGTGGGCTCAATGCGTGGACCTTGCGGACAATGTAAAGCCCCAAGCCATCTTGATACCTGTTTATCAAGAAAGGGTAATTGGATGTTTCCGCCGAAAACAAAAACCTTGCATGTCGTTTCGACTCTTTTCATGGGCTTCCTGTCCGGTGGAAGATTCTTCCCGGCAGTGTCGGTAGATGTAGGCGAGGGTTCCCCAATGGTGGCGGGTGGCATAGCGATTATCACCGACTGTCGCTCGTCGGCTCTCCTTGCTCGCCCGTGTCCACTCCGGTCTCCTCTCCCCCTCGACCTCCCGTGTCTTCCTGCCTCGACCTGTGAAATGGGGAGGGTTCCAGTGCGCTTGAGAGAGGTGGTCTACACCCTCTCCCCCTTTGAGCAGAAGATTCTTCCAGGCTTGTGGAAGGATCTCGGCTACGAGGTGGGGAAGAAGATCAAGAACAATTGGCTGGACCTGACCTTCTGCGCCGTCCCTGTCATCGGCACCTACTGGTGCGTGTGCCGTCGTTTTGAGCATAATGTCCCTACCAATTATCGTGGTCCCAGCGGTGCGGAAGACTACTTCTTTGTTATTTTCTGTTCTGGGCCTGTGGGGAATTTTTGATAATGGCGATGTCCTGAAATGTGATCTTCTACTCGTTGCGAGCTCTGCTTTCCTGCACGATGCTCTGGTCGCCCCGTCTTGCCACCCTTTCACAACCTGCATCTCGTTCTCTTTCCAGGTATGCTGAGAACTACAGGGAGCAGGAGAAGCTTCACCACCGTTACTAGCTCAGCCGGTACGCCCTCCCATTCCTCACTCGTCTAGTCGTGTGTCTGCCACGTTGTCTCCTAATCTCACGGCACTCAATGGGGTTTGCGCGTTTCCTCGCCCAGCCCATCATTGCCCTACGCCTGCGCGTCGCAGACTGCCTGCTGGTTTCGGCCGCCTTGTGCTCGGTTGCACTCGAGTCGCTGAGGTGGCGATTTTTGACGTGGAAGGCCTTATGCAGACCACATGTGCTCCTTCATTTTTAAGAATGCAGAACTTAAATTGTGAAGTTCTGGGCGACTGCGTGGACTTTCTGTTTCCTATCCTCTGAATGATCAGCCTTGGCCACTTTTTGAAGGGCTCCTCTCCTTGCTCATCACAAATTTTGGATCGAGGCCTTGAGCTGCCCATGTTGAACAAGCTAAGAGCGATTCCTTTGCTCTCTGCTTTGGGGTCGTCTGTCCCTAGTGCTATGTTCTTGTACTCCGTGTCATGGAGGATCTATGCATGAGGATTGGCACAAATGTTTTTTCTCGTGGAACCGGCATGTTGTTGGTACATATGCACCACGGGGATAGAACCTTATCGGTGGAAGTAAAGCACTCTGCAGACGTGAGAGCATTTTTTTCGTGTGCTGTGTTGACCTGTGTCATTCTGTGGTCAGGATACGTCATCGGTATGCACCTGTTGGTACGCATGGGTGCCCAATAGTATGGCACTGCAGTGTCTGCCACGGTTTTTCTTTACGATAGTACATTGCAGAATGTCACAGTGAACGGACTCTGGCCAGTTTCAATGGAGGTGGGAGCTGTACACAGTGTATTTTTCAGAGGAGCTTGAAATCCTGTCGGAGGTAGCATCTGGGGCAAAGTAACATATGCTTTCATGCATTACCAAGGGTCTGGAGTGTTAAGAGCAAGCATGTGTGGCATTTGGACCTGGGGTCAGTCTCGAGTGGCTCTATCCAGCAAAACACTCGCCCCAAGAAGTCACCCGTTTGTGAACTGTTTGGAGCTACCACTGGCCTGCGTTGTTCCCTGGCTCTCAATGTAAGAGCGGTTTGCTTTCCTGCGTGACCTTAGTGCGGTTTCCTGGCCTTCGCTGCAGCTGCCTTTTCGTGCCTGAATTTCAACCGCAGGTCCTACACAGGTCAGGGGTGCATACCTAGGCACGTGACTGGGAAGGTCTAGACCTCCTGTCCGTCTCCAGCTAGACAAAAGGTCCAGACCTTCTGTACAGCTTCACTAGGTGATTATCTAGTGGCTTATCCAAGGGGAAAGACCATGCTAGCAAGATTGTTTCGCGCTTCTTGCATTCCTTAAGGAAGGGTTTTCTTTGCTCTGTCTGCAGGCTGGAGATGGCGAATGGGAGTCTGCTGAGACCAGCACCGGCGGTCACATTTGTGCTGTGCACGCGAAGTTAATGTTAGGATGTCATGGATGTCATAACCCTGGCATACTTGTGGCACTGAATCATGCCATGTCTAGCAACCTAGTGAATGGGAACTGGTAAGTGGGCACCTTGCTGCTGACTGGTAAAAAGTAGTGTTTTGTACTGCCATGTAAGGTTTTGGAGCAACTTATTGCTTACTACAAGGGTGCGCAGCTGTCATGGGTTCATGTTAGTCTCCTCATGCGTGCTGACCGGTTTGTGCTGGAGTTTCGAATGTCTGCAGTCAGGCTGTGTGAAGAGAGCATCCTGGTATGGTGTTTGCTGACAAGTGCAGAAATGGATCGAGGAAAAGAAAAAGCTCACAGTTGTCACTTTCCAAAAACATTATGGACCAAGAGGAGCTGCCTCTAGGGTTTGCTCCATTCCAAGCATGGGAGCAGGGCGCTTAGGAGGGCTTCTCCCCTTGTCTTCGCGAGAAATATCCGGAGTTCAGTGGAAACTCAATAGAAGCCATCACTTTTCTTGGTTTTGCCGTACTTCCTCAGAACAAAGCTCTGGTGGCCATAGTGGATAATCTCAATTTTAAAGTCTACCATTGTGGTCTGAAAGATATCAGCTTAGGCTTCAATCTGGTGCAAAATGGCGAGAGACGGTGTGGAGAGTTTTCGCACCAAAAGTGGTCAAGCTTGTGGTTACTAGGCAGGTCCCTTGATGGACAAGCACACCATGTGAGTGAGCAGCTGGGAAGCAACGGGAGCCATGTATACAAGGCTTGCCTTCAAAAAGAGTGTTGCGCCAAAAAGACAGAAGGGGGAGCGAGAGTCTAAGAAACCAGTGAGCACGCACTCACACCGAGCAGCTCACTCGGACGAGTACGTGCCGCCACCCGGGGGTCGAGCCCGACCACTCGGTATTAAACCAAGGGCAGCTGCTCACCATTGCACGACCCACTTCTGGCATGCTGGCCCCCTAAGGATCAGCACTTGGATAATATGCAACTCCCCCGAACCACTCAGAAGCATACAAGCATGATGTAGGGAACGGCAGTGAGAATGTACGAACCCTAGCATCTATCTCATCAATAAGATGAAGTCTATCAATGGCCATGTATGTGCTAGAGGGCAGTCCTGGATGGATCATCTGCTTCATGACGCAGAGTCTCCAGTCATGATGCGCTCGCATGATCTTCCAAGTGAGGCCATATCATTTCATCTGTACATGTGGGTGCCATGGAGAGTGAGACATGAGGGCATCGAGATGTGAGTGGCTAACGAACTTCAACACTCCCCCATGACCCGCTCGCAAACAACCCCACACAAATGGAACGTTCATAAAGATGAGATGGACAGAGACCAGAAAAAACATCATGCAACTCAACCTGGGTCATGGGGACAAATGAGACCAATGGCATGAACAACACTTCTGAAGACGTTTCGGCTTAGAGCCTNCATTTCATCTGTACATGTGGGTGCCATGGAGAGTGAGACATGAGGGCATCGAGATGTGAGTGGCTAACGAACTTCAACACTCCCCCATGACCCGCTCGCAAACAACCCCACACAAATGGAACGTTCATAAAGATGAGATGGACAGAGACCAGAAAAAACGTCATGCAACTCAACCGGGTCATGGGGACAGATGAGACCAATAGCATGAACAACACTTATGAAGACGTTTCGGCTTAGAGCCTTGGTGAGAAAGTCAGCTCTCTGAGAAGGTGTATCCACCCAAGAAACTTGGACAATGGGAGGAGCAATGCACTTGCGAACAAAATGATGCTCCACGTTGATATGCTTGGTGCGTGAGTGATGCATGCCACTGTTTTCAGCAATGGCCATTGTGCTTTCATTGTCACAGGGAAGAGTGATGCAACAGATGGGCACACGCAATTGTTGCAGCAAGCGACAAAGGCATATAGCCTCACACGTGCCTGCGCCAAGAGCGACATATTCAGCCTCAGCTGTGCTGCGGGCAACACACCCTTGTTTTCCACTTTTCCATACCACCGCTGTTCCGCCCACCATGACGACGTATCCTGTTCTGCTACGTGCATCATAATCATGTACCCAGTCACTATCAAAGAAGCCATCAACTAGGACTGAGGGTTGTGCGTGAAAGTGCAGCCCGACACAGGGTATGGACAGTGCATACCGCAGTACCCGCAACGCTGCCTCAAGATGACTCTCACAGGGACTCAAAGAGAATTGAGACAAGAAGTTCACAGCAAAGGCAACATCAGCACGTGTAGTGGTAGCAAGATACATCAGGGAACCAATGACCCGGAAGTATTCCATCACATCAACCGTCTCCTCCAAGTTTGGGTGGTTCCAAGGACTTCAATAGTGACTGACCGGATGGGGTCATAACTGTAGATGTTGTGGGGATGGAAGTGAGGAGCGGCCCAAAGCGCTCCCCCGAGCTGCGGACGTACGCAGCTTGGTGAACGTGCAGGGTGCGATGTGTGCGATCACGCTCTAGTTCCATACCCAGAAAGACACGGGTTGGACTAATGTCCTTCATTTTGTATGCCGCTTGAAGAAGGGACTTTGCAGCTGCGACAGGCGTAGTGTCAGGAGATGCAATGAGGAGATCATCCACATAGACAAGGATGGAAACAAGGGGCTTGGTGGGACCACTAAGAAAGAGAGCGGGGTCCACAGTGCTTCTTCGGAAGCCCCCTTTTTTCCAAGGATGCTGTGATCTCTTGGTTCCAGCAGCGTGGGGACTTCTTTAGGCCATGGAGGGCCTTGCGCAGGTGCCATACTCAGTTTGTTTTGTCAAAAAAACCAGGTGGCTACTCCATGTACATTTCCTCATCTAGCATGCCATACAGGAAGGTGTTGTTGACATCTATCTACTCCAGCTCCCGGTCATGCTAGGCTACGAGACAGAGAAGTGCCTTGGCGGTGGTGTAGCGACCCACTGGGGCAAAGGTCTCATTAATGTTGACCCCAGGAATCTGTGAGAACCCTTTGGCCGTGATGCGCACCTTGTATCGTTCCATGGTGTTGTTAGGGTTCAGCTTGCGACAGTACACCCATTTAACGCGACAACTTTGCGGCCTGGCGGGAGATTCACTACCTCATACACGCTATGCTCAGACAGGTCGTCAAGCTCGCTTTCATGGCTTGCTCCCACAAAGGGGAATCAGTTGCCGTACGAGTGGCTTGCACAGTCAGAGGATCAGGTAGAAGAGGAGAGATGCCGACAACAGCAAATCACGAGGCAACATACCCAGCTACAAACGAGGAGAGAGCTGAGTGGAACTCTTGTACAATGAGGGAGTAGCCAAGTGCACTGTTGGGATGCACTACAGAGACAGTCGTGGATAAGCAAATGTTGCAAGGCCAAGAGCACGAAGACCAGGGTCACCAGAGACAACAGGGTGGGAGCGAGACGGGAGTGCCCTGAGGCGACCACCACGCGTGTAGGGTGAGACTAGAGGAACAGATGGGACATGCACAAACAACGAAGATGAAGCCATAGGGGAAGCCGCAGGATAGGTGAAAGAGGGCTCTGAAGGGGCCGGAGGAGCAGCGGGAGCGACAGACTCAGAGGTAGAAGAGGAGTCAAGGCAAGTAGAGGGATTGGAGGAGGTAGAGGGCTAGAGAGAAACAGAGGGTGTATTGGAAGGAGAGGCAGAAGGAACTGAGGGCTCAGGGAAGGTAGATGAGACAGGCCCGGGAGAGATAGAGAGAGCCGAGGACTTAGAGGTAGCAGAGGGCCCGGAGGAGGTAGCGGGTGCCGACGGACGCACAGAGGGGGGAACAGAGGCCCGGGAGGGAAGAGAGCCACCCCCACCCCAAGGAGGCGGAGGGAGGGACGCATCGGAGCGGGAGAGATCGCGTCGTAAAAAGTGCTAAAAAAGAGGGTATCACGGGACTCAAGGACACAACAGCGGGAGGGATCCTAGAATCTCCAAGCTTTGGAGAACGGTGAGACACCAAGGAAAATGCACAAACGACAACGAGGAGACAGCTTGCCATCTTGTTGGTCGACGGGAAGCCAGATGCAAGCCAGACACCCCCATACACGAGCAAGGCGGAGATTTGCACGGCGGCCAGTCCAACGCTAAAAAGGCGCGACAGTTTGGAGGAGAGGTCCATGGGGGACCCGATTCCACACCCACGTCATGAAGGGCATGGTTTCAAAGGCAAAGATGCTGGACTGACCGGAGGCAGAGAGAAGGGAACGCACACCATCAGCAAGGGTGCGATTCCAAGGCTGAGACATGTCGTTCTGCTGTGGGGTATAGGGGGAAATGGACTCAATACGAACATCGCAAGACTCAAGGACGCAAGAGGTAGGACCGAAGAACTCACCACCTCTGTCACTACGAACGATGCACAATGGACGAAGACAGGCGCGCTCAGCCTGAGGAAGTCAGGACTCAAGGACGTCAGTGACGTCACTTTTGTTGCGAAGAGTAAAAACCCAACGATAGCGAGAGAAGTCATCACTCAAGCACAACATGTAGCGACCAAGACCACCAAGAAAGTTATGAGGAAGAGGACTTAAGACATCAGCATGTACGAGGTCGAGGCTGGGAGGTGGTGGACTCAACAGTGGTGAACGGAGAGCAGTGCATCTTGTCGTTGGCACAATTAAGACAAGTAGCAGAGCAGGGAGGTGCAATTGTGACCGGATCAAGTCCGGTAGCAGGCCGGAGGCACAGAAGGCGCTAAATGGCGGTAGTGTGAATGTGATAGAGACGGTGATGCAGAAGATTAGCATGGGTAGGGGACAAGGAGGGGGCAACATGGACAAGAGCAGAGGCAGCGGAAGAAGATGGCAGAGTGAGAGGGACATGGAATAGGTGATCACAGCACACGCCGCCAAGAAAAACGCAGCCAGGCAAGCGCAGAGAGATAGGTAAGGCCTCGGCTGGATGAGAAGTTCATGCCCTGGTCATCGAAGGTGGTCACAGAGAGCAGACTGACCTCAAGGTCAAGGAAATACAGTACATCAGGGAGATACACAGTGCCACCAGGGCCAACAAAGCAAACAACACCAACACCTTGGATAGGGAGAAGTTGGCTGGAACCAGTGTGCACAGCGCAAACACAGCGAACACGCTCGAAGGACACAAAGGATAAACGGCAGGAGGTCATGTGATGTGTGGCCCTGGAATCAATGATCCAGAGGCAAGCGGATGCACGAGTGGAGGGTAGAACAAGGTATACAACAATGGTGCCACAAGAGGGAAGGGAAGAGGCATCGCCGAGACGAGTGGGAAATGTATGAGCCTCCCATTATTCAATCCAAGAATGGTCATCAGGCAAAGCCCCTTGTACACCACCGGACGTAGCACCATAAAGGGTGGCATGAGACTCACAAACAGACACACGAGACTGGCCACTTACACTCTCACCTCCCTGAGAGTGAAGGTGGAGGAGCTCCGCCAAGCTGCACTCAAGAGTGCGCTCTTCATCACAATTGTCGGAGGAGCGGTCGGAAGAGCGATCGGAGGAGCGATTGGAGAAGTGACTGTTGTCACTGGCCCATGGAGGCACGGAGTAATGAAAAGAGGGAGGACCATAGTAGAGAGGTCCTGATGGAGGCGGATTCTAGTCCCATGGGCTGGCATGGGGTGGTGACGCCTCGAGAGGAGTAGGAGTGGTGGTGAGCACTGAGGCTGAGGAGGAAGGTGAGGAAGATGCAACGGTCAGAGCTGCTATTGCAGAGGAGGAGGTGACGCCCGTGTGCACCCAATGGGTACATATAGAGGATGCTAGACGGATGTCATCACAGGGAGGAGGACACTTTAGTGCAGAGTGTCCTGTGACGTCGCAGTTCCAGTAGGTGACATCGATGGAAGTGATGGTGTCCGAGGAAGACTTGCTACCGCGGCTACCCCCACGCCCCTTCCCACCACGGCCACCCCAACGAACTGAACCCTCGCCACCCCCTTGAGAGGCAGCTTGAGTTGGATGAGCTATGGCGGGAGAAGGTAAGGAGGAGGAGGAGGTGGTGACTGCTGTAAGGGTTGCGCGATGCATGCGTTTGTTCTGCAGGTTGCTCCACCAATCGGTGAGACGAGAGGCAGTGAACTCATAGAGAGGGCCGACCCCTCGGGGTGAGTTCTCAGTGACCGGGGAAGCAGCAATGCGCTCAAGCTCTACCTGGGAAACATGAAGGTAGGGGTCTGAGAGCTCGGGGATGAGACCAGGAACAATGGACAAACAGGCAGAGAGGGGGCCTGGGGCTGCCTTGCCCAGATATCATAGAAGGCGCAGTCTACGTACCCAATACTCATCTGCGGTCTCATCCGTCCGCATCTGGAGTGTGTTGAACTGCACAGACAGAGCACTCTAAGCTGTTGTTCTTCTATGCCCCATGGCCACTGCTATGGGTTGACGGACAGGTTGGGCATGCACTGCTCCCTTGGAGTAAGTCCCCCAAACCTTGTTCGTGGTGCAAGTCCAAGCGAGACACCAGAAGTGTAGCGCAACGGATAGCATGTTGGACTTAGGGACAACAGGTCCTGCGATCGAGCCTTGATGTGCGCAGGAGGTTTTTTGACCTTCTAGCACAGGGGAAGTTTCTTAGACATTTCTCCATGCATGAGGAGAGTGCGCCACTTGGCGGTCAGTGGATGCGCCAATTGGCGGACTGGTGAGGTGGTTTGGAGTGACCACCCCAAAAGTGTCACTGCCCACACACCTTAGAAGCCAGGCCTAGGACTATATGTACCAGGCTCATTCCTCATTCTAATTACACAATCTGGCCTTAGATGCTCCTCACAGAGTTGTCCAACTAAGGAACAGTATAAAGAAGACACTGGTTGGTCTAAGCCCCAGGAGTTAGTCTTTGACTAGCACCTCGCGCGAAAGTGACCAAGTGTTAAGTGGACACAGTTGCTAGCAAGTGATTGCCTAGGAACTGCTCAGTGTGGAACCGTGATCCTGAGGGTGATATCTTCTCCTAGCTGAAATGCTAGGAGCGGACGGCAGGTGCTATTGTGTCGGCCCTGTTTTCTAGTCCGTTTGCCTCAGGCCGGT
>SZWC01004806.1:85808-98522 GCA_023375785.1 Penium margaritaceum | reverse complement strand
AAAAAATGGCAACCTCTATTTCCCATCTATCCTCCTGAATAGGCTTATCGGTGTGCTGTACGACTTAGTCCACCATCCTGAGCTCACGTGGGACGCAACTGGAGTAGCGGCATCATTGGAGGCCGCGATGACGGCATCAACGACAACAAAGTGAGAGCGAAAGAGACTGGATTGAGCTGACTGGGACCCTGCCAAAACATCGCGTCCCCTTGTCGGACGAGCGAGGGGTGGGTTGACACGTAGGATGAAGGACATGTCCGCTGATCCGTTCATTCCAGGACACAGTCTTCTATCCTTACGCATATCTTTCTCGTCCGGCGGACCAGATTTGAGACCGTCCTTTCTCGTAGCCTTTTGCATGTCCATGGCGAGCGGCGATTGCAAGGATGTGACAGTGGCATGGCAACATCCCCTCTTCATAGGGTGCCATCACAGTTGCAAGACGGACAACTGTCAAGGGTTCATCGGCGCAGTCTAATTGGCCTGCTTACCCCTTGCTGAGGTGGCATGGCAAGTGTGAGGTTCGGCAACACGTATAGATGCCAGTGCATGAACGCCCGCCAGCTCATCTCCCAGGCTCGAGCAGGTGGTGTTTTGATGTTGAAGAGGATAACTTTGACGTTGTTAAGACGGCCATGCAGATATTCGGTCAGTGGAACGTCAGAAACCCAATGGAAATAGAACCATGTTGCAGACTACGACATACCCCCAACTAAATAGCACAAGAACTGAGTTCAACCAACAATTGTTCAGAACATAGCTATTTTTTTTTTGCCATCACACGGTATGGTGTAACACGCATACGTAAACTTCGTGTGCATGCACGAAATCAACTGCAAAACCTTAGAAAAGTGAAATAATAATACTAGGTCACCCTTCTACAACACAAAATGAACAATATGACGTCACATAAAGAGGTTGAAATTTCCGAGGGGTTCGTGGGGCTTATTGTTCTAGGACAAGGGCGGATGGTGCTCATTGTTCTGGCGGAGGGGCAAATGATGCTTATCCTTCTGATAGATGGGTGGATGAGGCTTATTGTTCTGGTCGAGGGACGGATGGGGCTTATCACTCTGGTGGAGGGGTGAAGTGGGCATATCGTTTTGACGGATGGACGGATGGGGCTTATTGCCCGAAACGAGGGGAATGTGTGATGAGATGCGTGGAAGCTTCCTAGCAACACAGCCACTGACTAGGCGTTAGACGGTGACAACAGTCACAAGTCGTACACACAACGGCAGGGGTCCGGCTAGGAGACACAATGCAAAGTGTCAGAATGCTTTAATATCATTTGCAGAGAGAAATGACAAATGACAGGTCCATGGCATAAGTACCTACCACGGCGCACGGGGGGTGTCACACGCAGCAGCACAAGGTCTGTCCTAAAACCGGTCCAAAACCACTGTTATGGCCGTAACTCAGCGTAGACATGTCAGAACGCTACACGGTCTAAACCTAGACGTGCAAAATTACAAGTCGGACGCTACGAGTGGTCACATGCATGCATCCGGCATGAAACAATGGACACACAATGAAAAAACATGCAAATCAAACCCACGGCCAGTCAACCGATAGACTCCTACGTGGTGCACCAAAACTGCAGAAGGTCCAAGACAGCGTCTAGAACTCTGGGGCGGTTGTCGGTCAGCTCCAAGCTGGTATTCAACCACTAGATGGTGCACCGATACCATCTGGGTCAGCATCTGGGATCTGCATGGGTATGGACACAACCGAGTGGTCATGGTAAACTGTCAGGTTGATAGGAACGTCACAAATCACAACACTCCCCCATGACCCGCGTGTACGCATGTCCATACACTCGGTGTAGCGATAAGCGCCGCCACAGTTGTAGCAGTGGACAGTACGTCCATGGGTACTGCCGGATGATTGCTGCTTCTACGACTGCTGCTGGCCCGAACCACGCTTCTTCTTGCCCTTCTTTCTAGGTTGCCACACTCTGCATCTGAGTCGGGGTAGCCGGGGTGGAAGGGGAAGAGGAGGGTGTGCCAAAGAATGGAGAACTGAACTGCAAGAGGGGAGTCGACAGCGACGCGATGATCGCTACAGCAAGGGGACTCTTGTGCTGGGCCACGGCTGCCTCGCAGGTGGAAGTCACCTAGAGGAATAACTGATGCGCCCAAGCAGGAAGTTGAAGAGAGGTGGAGAAGGGCTTGAGCACAGCGTCGCTGTACCCCGAGAAGATATCTGCGTGCTCAAGATAAACTCCAATCATGAGCGTGCAAAGCCCCCACAACTGTGTACCTCTTGAGGTCCCAAGACACGTGTAGATGCGCATTGCACGCCACCAGTAATCGGCTGTGGACTCTACAAGTCCCTGACAAAGGGAGTACAAGGTAGGAATCTGAGCCGCGTGGTTGGCGTGTGTCTTTGCGGCAAGCAGGGACAATGCTAGGTCCCAGCCCCGATGTGGATCCGCAACCGAACTTGTGCTGGCCTCTCCAAGGAAAGGGCGAAAGTCCACGAGAGTCTCACGTGGCATGGCGTAAAGGAGTCCGCGCATCGCCCGAGCCGCAGTCAGCACCTGAGCACGGTCCGTAACCTGGTATGGACTAGTATAGTAGGGCCAGACTCCCTCTAAAGTGGCTGAGACCTGGAAGAGGGTCTCCTAGCAGTCAAAGCCGTCCTCGCTGGCATATCGTGGGGGCCGTATCTCGAAGTCCTCAAGTAGCCGCTCCATAGGGAGAGCAACCACGGGCTGGGAAGGACGAGGGATGGAGAAGACACTGGGACGAGGAAATTTGCCAAGGTAGGGATCAGGCGAGGATCGAATCTCCGGGAATAGGGAACCGGAACGTGTCTACTGCTGATGGAGATGCTCTTGAAGTACGTGAATCTCCCTCTAGGGAGTGTCACCCTCCATACCTGGCATGACAGGGTCCTCATCCAAAGGATCAAGAAGTGGCGGGTCCTAACCTGCTCCTCTCCTTAGTGTAAATGCTGACTGCTGTGCAACAGGTGTGACACCGTCGACTCCCTCATAGGTCTGCTCTGGGGCCATGCACTGATCAGTGAGCGTGCGGATGGCGTCGGTCTGGTGCTACTACAGGCAACGCATCTCATCCTGCTGACTCCGCATGTCCTCAATAGCTTGCGAGCGTTGGCTCATGACCCTTGATGATGAGGAAGAGGGATCTCGTGGTCCTTTGCTCTTGTCACCAGTTGAAGCCATGTCAGTGCTTAATATGGACCGGGATGTCAACCCAGTTGGATTGCAAAATTGTCTGCGGTTCTTGAAGAGTTGAAATGCTGGCAGCTTTTGACTTCCCGACCCCAAACTTTGACGAAGGCAAGTGCTGATATCAGCAGGGGTATGTTGACGTCATTACTTACCTGATGACGACAGCAATGTAATGCTGACATCAACCCAGTTTTCCTTTTTTCCTTTTTCATGGTTGACAATCCTCGCGGCTGTTGGGCGACTGCTCCGCGGCAATCACGCAAAAGCTGTGCGGAAGCTTCGTGGCAGCTCCCGCTCGGCTGCTGGTGCTGCTGCGCCTGCGCCTGCAACAACAGCCGCATAACTGCTTATGCAGCGGTGGCAGCTGTTGTGTTGCGGCGCTGCTGCACGCTGCTGCTGCTACTACTATGCGTTGCCGTTGCTACGCGCTGCTAGTGTTGCGCGCTGCTGTTGCTACTGTACTGGTCAATGCTGCCGCTACTGTGCGCTGCTGCTTACTGTTGTTGCTGTTGCTCGCCACCGCCTGCTGCGGCTGCTGCCTGTCGCCGCTGCGCAGCGCTACTGCGTGCTGCTCCTGCTGCACATCAAATCCGTATAAAGCTTTAGCATGGGTAGACTAAATCCACTGAGCAAACACAAGTTCAATCAAGTTTACAAAGTTGTTCAAATGCTTGAACAATTTATGCTGGTTGAATCACAGTTTGTTCTTCTAACGGACGTATGAAGAAAGAAGCTACAAGTCTTTCAACTGTGGATCTCATGGAGAGTTTGATCATGGATCAGGAAGAACGAGCTGTTGCTACTGCTGCCCATCCCCGCCTGCTTCGGCTGCAGCTTGCTACCGCTGGTGCTAGCGCTAATGCCAGCAGCTGCTAGCGGCTGCCGCTTGCTGCAGTTGCCGCCTGCTGCTGCTAGCGCTTGCTGCTGCTGCACTCTCACGTGCTGAGGATGGGTGACGTTGCCGGCAGTCGGGTGACGTGGACAGGTCCTAGTGATTCGGAGACAGTGGTGACGCTCACTGCTGCTGCTCTGCTGCCTCACTGCTGCACAACTCTATGAGAACTGTCTCGCCACTCTCATACCATGATAAGAAAGCTTCCTAGCGACACAACCGCTGACTAGGTGTAAATGCCTGGTTAGACGGTGACGACAGTCACAAATCATACACTCAACGGCAAGGGTCTGGCTAGGAGGCAAAGTGTCATAATGCTTCAATAGCATTTGTAGAGAGAAAGGACAAATGAGAAGTCCATGGCATAAGTACCTGCCACGTCGCACAGCGGGTGTCGCACGCGACAGCGCATGGTCTGTCCTAAAGCCGGCCCAAAACCACTGTTTTGGCCGTAACTCAGGCTAGACATGTCAGAATGCTACGTCGTCTGAACCTAGACGTGCATAATCACAAGTCAGACGCTACGACTGGTGACATGCATGCATCCGGCATCAAACGGTGGACACACAATGAAAAAACATGCAAATTGGGCCCACGGCCAGTCCACCGATAAACTCATTGCTGCAGAAAAACTGTGGAAGGTCCCAGACAACGTCCAGAACTACCAGCTCCAAGCTGGTAGTTCACCACCATACGACGCACCGGTACCACCTGGGTGTTGGTTATGGTCATGACACACGCAACTGCCCTCTTGTCTCCCCACACACACCCACCTCACCACTGCAGGTGATTGATCTTGACTAAGGCTCTCCGGTGCAAGACTGTGACACAGCATGGGGCCCTCAGTGGTGGTGACGCCATCAAGTTACAGGGTGGTGGCCACAACACCAACGCTGTTCTCACAACAAGCCTTAGTTTAGTGATAATGCTACATGCCAAAATGGGGGATACTTTTGTAGACATGCATGTTTGTGGTTTGACTGGTTGCTACACACTCGCATGCTTCCAGTGTAGTGTACCGGGTTGCTGATCCCACGGGACCAAACATACGGTTTACACTGGCATGTGAGAAACAGCCTGGAGCTCGTTCGCTCCAGGGTCAGGTTCGATCCCGGGGTGACGTCCGGGCCCCACATCGAGTGGTTCGCGTGGGTGGCCCGGTCAACCGGCTCTTAGCAATTCGCTCACTTGTGGCTAACCAACTTGTTGTGAGTTCTCACTCTCTTCAACGTGAGCTTGTCCCCGATCCGCGGTTTCTCCCGTTGATTGCTACTTGCTTGCTTGCTTGCTTAACAATCACGGCTGCCTATTGGTATCAGAGCAGGAGGGCCATCCCTCCTCATCTCGACACTCCTGAGACCTCGTGAACACTCTTGGGGCCACTTCTATGTGGCGAGTGATCCCGCGCAAGCCACAACCCCGCGTCTGTGGCAGTTTGAGGCCGCAACAGCAGCCGCTGCTCTGTGCAGCTGCTCATATCGCACCCGTGGATCACGGTGTGCTCTATCCCTGCTGCGACCGACGCACGCACGAAGGCACCGCCACGTGGTGGTGCCGAACCTTGCTCCACTTTGCCGGGAGTTGTGCATCCATCTTCTTCATAGTGGCTCACACGCATCCTCACTCTACAAAGTGCGGTCATGTCTTGCACCACTATCCTCCGGCACCACACTTGCAGCCTTTCCTCCGCTCACAACCCTTGCAGCAGCAGCGCCAACCTGACCAGTTGAGGCCTGTCCACACACACTTCTAAGCACCTCAGGCTGCCTCTCAGGCGGCCCAGCGTTCGGCACACTGGCGTCTCCACCTATGACGGAGCCTATCCCTAGGTCACCCACAGCAGTGCGGGAGCGTGTCCGCATTGACAGGGAGCTCGCGTACTACGAGGAGCGTGCGGAGAGGGAGGTGTGGTCGAGGGTCTGTCGCAGCAGCCCGGGATATCACCCCGGTGAGGACTACGACCTCGCTTACTACGAGTGGGCCGACGCAAGGGACTACGCAGCCCACTGCGAGTCAGCCGCTGACGACTCTCCGATGGCGCTGAATGAACCAGCTATGGTGCCACCACGTGATCACCGACCTCTTCACTCACCAGTAAGCCCACCCGTTTTCCATAGGACGCGCCAAGAACGCCGTCGTGCTGCTCCTTGTGGCGCCGCTTCACCCTCTGCGGCAGCGGCATCAGGGGCTCCTGCTTCGCGTCGTGTCGCATCTCCAGCCGCATTAGTTGCAGAGTCAGCATCCTCTTTGCCTCCTCATACTCTGACAGCTCTGCGGGCTGCACTTGTGTCTAGTGCTGCTGTGGCATCTACTTTTGCAGCCACTGCACGTGCCGCACGTGCACAAGCTACCACTACCACAGGTAGAGCCATTGACACTTACACCGTGGCTACAGTTGATCAGGGACCTTTGGCAGCTGCTACTGTGAACATAGTTACTCAGATTGCTGCAGTAGCAAACGCAATTGCGTCAGCAGCAGCTGCAGCCGCCACAGCGCTCTTCAAAGCAGTTGACTCTATCCACACCTCCACAGTACATGCTTCATCCTTACCCTCCTCTTCATCTTCAGGGAATCGTCACATACAGCTATTGATCGCGACCACTGCAGCCGTCTCCACCCTATCAGCTGCAGCGCTAACAGGAGTAGCCTGGCTCATTCTCTCCGCTTCAGCTACTGTTGCAGTTGTCGCCTCCTCAGCTGCTGCGACTCTCCTACCGCTGTTCTCACTGAGCCGCTGTGCCTGGTGAGCTTGGTTTCTCTCGGTCTCTTTCTCTTGTCCTGCCTTTTCTGTGTAGGCGTGTTTGTGCGTCCAGGTTGTTTCCTTGTAGCGAACTTCCGACGCCCTCACCACACACTTCCCACGCCCACAGGGACAAGGGAAACTCTGCCAGAATTTTCACGGCAGAGCCACGTCACTGGAAACATGCCATTTGACGATGACCAATACAGGGCCCTGCAAGTTGAGCTTCAGCATGAGCATAATGCGCTGCAGGCAGCTCTCACTGCTCAGCGCGTCACTGAAAAGAAGCTGTGTGTTGAGCAGGTTGACCAAGAGACCTTTGCCGACCACATTGCTGACCTGGTCCTTAACCGCCTCCAACCTGCACTGCACAGCACTCAGTCTACCGACATTGTTGCAGCATTCTCCACCTCCCCCGCTTCTGCTACTACTGGCTCATCCTCCTCTGATCTGCTTGCAGTCACCGCAGCCACCGGCGCAGCTGCAACCAAAGCGCTTGCCCCATCAGTGCAGCGCAAGCCTGACTTTGACTTTGCTCCACCCCACTTTACCTCCAATCTCACATTCCACTCTTGGGAGGTTTGTTTCAGTGCCTGGGCGCAGGGGGAGCAGCTCTGGGAATACTACCATGAACCCAATCCCTCAGCCACTCCACCTTTTGTACCAGTCAAGTCTGATTCTGCACGTGTTGTCCGTGCTTTCATTCGTGCTGGACGTGACGATCTCACTGATGAGATCGGGTCCTACAATGCTGACACTGCACGCCGCACCCCTGCTGACCCGGTTGGTGCTTACGCACTGATCAAGCGGTGCAGGACAGTGACTGGACATGCATCGGAAAGTTTCCTCACCGTCCATTTCAACACGCTCTCTATGCGTGCTGATGAGACTGCTGATGCCTATTGGGCTCGCAGTCTACGAGTGCTGCACGATCTCGGCAAGGTCGCCCCTGGTCAGCTCCCTGTTGTTCTCTCCATCATTAACGGCCTCATCCCGGAGCTGAGTGACATCTTTCGCAAGGTGAAGGCCAGAGAGCTTGAGCGACTGGTTGCCATCCCCGTTCCCGCTGATGCACCCCTAGGCATTGGTGCATTGTGGGAGTTCACCTTCAAACATCTGACCGACTGGTGGAGCTCACTACACAAAAACCGCATTCATCGCACTGCCATTGCAGGAGCAGCCACCGCACTCCCTTCTTCCTCCACCTCTTCTGCCTCTGGCTCATCCTCCACCGCTGCATCTACCACTACTGCCACATCTCTTGCAGCTCAAGGGGGTGGTCGAGGTGGGGGGGATGGTAAAGGTAGAGGTCACGAGAGTGGCTCTAGCGATGGCGGGCAGTGCAGGGGTGGTAAGGGTCGTGGTTCTGCTGGCGCCACATTCCCCACTTCAAGTGCCAGCACTGTTACGTGCTAGAACTGCGGTGCCACCGGTCATGGGGCGCCCAAGTGCCCTGACCCACCTATCGATGCTCGCCTTGCCTCAGCCATGCGTGCACACTGGGCATACTCCATAGGGTCTAGTGGTGGTCCTGGTAATGGTTCCGCACGCTCCTCCACCTCCACAGGGTCTGGTAGAGGCTCTGCTCGCTCCTCCTCCTCCCTCGCAGCTACTGCCTATAGCATTGATCTCTCCTCACCGCTCCCGCCCGCCCTCTAGGGTTGGCCCCCAGGGTTTGGCGGCCCTATCTACTTCGGACCTCCCTCTGGCTTCTACTCTCCTCCGCCGTGGGCATCCTCCACCCCCAGCTCCCAGCGTCCCTCATCTGGCGTTCTCATCACCGGGCCTTGTGAGGACGACCGCCAGCTGGACTCTGCACTCTCTTGTGTCGTTCACCAATGTCACCTCCGTGATCAGGGACGTGAGAGTGTGCGTTCGGTTGAGGGGGGCCTTGCGTGTGCCGTTGATTCGCCTCTTCGTGCGCTGCCCCCCGGTCATGTTCAGGGTTATTCCCCGGTCGATGTCCCGTGGATTGAACAGTGGCATTCGTACAGTCTTCCTCGTTGTCTTGACGCCAATGGTCAACGCCTTTGTCCTCGCTCTGCCATTGTCGCCGTGAGTCGTGACCCTACGTCTATTTGCATGACGGGTGGCTTATGGATCCTTGATTCAGGGGCCACCCTCCACATGACCTCTTGTCGCTCTTCGTTTGTTTCTCTGGGTCCCGTTGGCTCTGTTTGTTTTGTTTGCACTGGCTCTGGCCAGCTTCTCCCTGTCTAGGGTGTTGGGGTTGTCCGCTTCATTGGTCATGGGGGGGGACTTTTTCTCCCTGACGTTCTGTACGTTCCCGCTCTTGAGCTTAGTCTGTTGTTTGTTACGACACTTGACGAGCAGGGCATGGACTTCTCCTCCAGCCGTGGCATTGCCTCTGTGTTGCATCGCACCACTGGCCATGTTCTGCTGCGTGACACTCGTTGTGATCGCTTGTTTCACGTGTCCTCATTTGCACCACATCCCTCCTTGACCGCTCTTGTTCACGTAGCCNTGGGGGGGGACTTTTTCTCCCTGACGTTCTGTACGTTCCCGCTCTTGAGCTTAGTCTGTTGTTTGTTACGACACTTGACGAGCAGGGCATGGACTTCTCCTCCAGCCGTGGCATTGCCTCTGTGTTGCATCGCACCACTGGCCATGTTCTGCTGCGTGACACTCGTTGTGATCGCTTGTTTCACGTGTCCTCATTTGCACCACATCCCTCCTTGACCGCTCTTGTTCACGTAGCCCGCTCTCTCACTCTAGCACATGCACAGTTGCTTCGTTGCTGCCTTTGTCACATTCATAGTGCTGCAATTGACACTTTGCTCTGGGACACGTCCGCTCATGGTCTTGATGTCGACACGTTCTCTGCCCCGTGCCCTACGAATTGCCTTGACCGTGCCCAAGGTAAGATGCATGGCTCCCCTTTTTCCACGTCTGAGTCCCGCACGTCCCACCCGCTTGATCTCTTGCATGCTGAAGTTATGGGACCCCTTGCCCATGACGCTCTTGGGGGGGTAGGTCGATACGTCCTCTGTCATGACGCTCTTGGGGGGGTAGGTCGATACCCCTGGCTCATGACGCCAGCCATGAGAAAAGTCGTCTGCTCTGGGTCTTTGCCCTTTGGCAAGAAAGTGATGTTTGTCTCACTCTGGAGTCCTGGCTGCCACAGGCTGAATTGGCCTCTGGTCACCGGCTCAAAGTTTTTTGCTGTGACCGCGGTGGCGAGTTCATGGGTCCCACTACTTGCTTCTTGACGTCTCGTCGGGTGTGTATGGAGCCTTCGGCTCCCTACACATCCCAACAAAATGGTGTCTCTGAGCGCTGGAACCGCACCCTTGCTGATGGTGTTCGTACTCTTCTCAGTGAGTCCTCCCTCTCCCCCGTCTTCTCAATCAAAGCGATGTGCTACATGACTTGGGTGTGGAACCATGTTCCCCACGGTCCTCTCCCCTGCCACGTCACTCCCTTTGAGCGCTGGTACGGATGCCGTGCTGACCTCCATCTGGCTCGTGTCTGGGACTGTGTAGCTGCCGTCTGGTTACCCGAGGACTTCCGCGACGGCAAACTCAGCCCTCGCACTCATCTCTGCACCTTTCTTGGTGTCTCTGCCATGTCAAAAGCATGGCGGTTCTAGGACCCCAACCGCTCTCGCGTCGTTGAGTCCTGTGACGCCCTCTTCTTTGAGGATGTATTCCACCGTGACTTGTCTCATGTCCCTCCTCCTTCCTCTCTCTCCTCGCTTCGTCGGCTTGGGGGGGATGGTCTTTTCGAGCCTCCTATCTCTGAGTGTCATCCTCTCCCTCTCACATGGCATCCCCTGCTGCCACACCCACGGACGGTTATGACTCCTCCTCCTCGTCCTCTCGTACCTCCTCTGAGTCAACAGCATCAGAGCCCTCCTTGGAATCTGTGTCGTCCTTGCCCTCAGCTCGCAGTCCCGCGTCCTCGCTGTCCTCTGGCAGTCCCGAGTCCTCACACTCAACACCCACTCCCACATAGTCCTCCTTCCACTCTACTCCCAACTCATCTCCTGACTCTGAGTCCCCTCCAATTATTGATCCTAGTGTAGGTGAAACATCTCAAGCTCCGATCTCTAGTCCTGAGCCCTACACTCGTGGGGAGAGAGTGCGTGCTCTTCCTCCCTCACAGTCCTCTCAGCCCTCCCGTGAGCTCTCCCGCTCTTCTAGGATGCCTGTTGAGTCTGTTCCTATTGGCTCGTCCAATGTCTCTCAGCCCACTCAGCGGATCACGCGTTCCAGCGCCTCGTCCTCCATAGCTAGTCCCTTAGTGCAACCCACCGGCCTCGATGCACTAGGTCTGTCTGTGAGTGTTGTGCACCCCAACTCATTAGTTGGCTACGCTCTTGTAGCCCATGAGTTCCACAGTGCTCTGGAGTCCTCGGTCGCTGGTTATGTCCCCGCATGCTTTGCGGCCCCTGGTCTTCCCACTCTTTCCCCTGAGCCTACCACTGTCCGGCAGGCTCATGAGGCAACAGACGCTAACCTCTGGGAGAAGGCCATGTAAGAGGAGCTCACAGCCCTTCAAGAGCATGGAGTCTTTGAGCTCGTGGATCTCCTTGCAAGCCGCAAGGCCGTCTCTGCGCGATGGGTCCTTCGGCACAAGCTGAAGCCTGATGGAACAGTGGACCGGTACAAGTCTCGTCTCACGGCCAAGGGGTTCTCCCAGATCCCTGGAGTAGATTTTGATGAGACTTTTGCACCGGTCGGGAGGTACACCACTACTCAAGCACTGTTGAGTCTTGTGGCCCAGCATGACTGGGAACTGGAGCAGATGGATGTCAACAACGCCTTTTTGCATGGGAAGCTCGACAAAGAAATCTACATGATCAAGCCACCAAACTTCACCGATGGCACAAACAAGGTTTGGCGACTACACAAGGCTCTCTATGGGCTCAAGCAATTGCCGCATTTTTGGAACATGGAGATCGCATTGCCTCTTGAGCGGGGAGGTTACCGTCGCAGCACGGTTGATCCAACGCTCTTCTTGAGTGCCCCTTCAGAGCCATTCGTGGCCATACTACTCTACATTGATGATCTACTCATTGCCTCACCCAATCCTGCAACTGTCCAGTCAGTGAAGAATCTACTGCAGTCTGCGTACAAGATGAAGGACCTAGGTCCTGCATGATTGTTTCTGGGAATGGAACTTGAGCGTGACCGCCAGCGTCGCACCCTGCACGTACACCAGGCTGCATACATCCGCACACTAGGGGAGCGTTTTACCTCCCTACTTGCAGACATTCCCACCGCGTCCACACTGATGACTCCAGCAGGTCAGCGCCTGCTAAAACTGCTAGACACAGTACAGCTGGGGGAGATCGTTGATGTCACCGACTACCTCAGTGTGGTCCGCTCCCTCATGTACCTCGCTACCACCACTCGGGCAGACGTGACCTTCTCTGTCAACTTCCTGGCACAGTTCTCCCAGCAGCCTCCACAGAAACATCTTGAGGCTGCACTGTGCGCCGTCCGCTACGCGTTGTCCACTATACGCGTGGGACTCTGCTATCGTACCCAGTCTTCAGTGGTCATTGATGGCTACACAGACAGTGACTGGGCACATGACACGGATGCTCGCAGCCGCATTGGTTACATTTTTCTTGTCATTTGGACTGCTATGTCTTGAAGAGTGGAAAACAAGGCTCTGTTGCTCAAAGCTCCAGTGAGGCCGAGTACGTGGCTCTGTGCAGAGGTGCGTGTGAGAGTGTGTGGTTGTCGCGCCTGTTACATCAGTTGCGTGTTCCCATTGGTTGCATCACCCTACAGTGTGACAACCAAAGTGCAAAGGCAATTGCCGAGCACAATGGCATGCATTATTCCCGCACAAAGCATATCAAAATTAAGCATCACTTTGTACGCGAGCACATTGCTGCTGGAGAAGTTCAG
>SZWC01004806.1:71862-85663 GCA_023375785.1 Penium margaritaceum | reverse complement strand
ATCAAAATTAAGCATCACTTTGTACGCGAGCACATTGCTGCTGGAGAAGTTCAGTTCGTCTGAGTTGACACTCGTCAGCATCATGCAGACTTTCTCACCAAAGCGCTCAACAGTGGCATGTTCAAAACGGCCATGCATGTTGTTGGCTTGCTGTGAGCCCTGTGATGTGTTCTCTATTCTATGTGTGTGTGGCCTGTTTGTCTGAGGGTCATAGGGGAGTGTTGGTTATGGTCATTACACATGTAATGTTGGTTTTTGAGCATCTCTCATTGTACTCTCTTGTGTCCTCCTAGCTTGTGTACATCGGCGTGCAGATGACTGACGGCGACACTCGACACTGCTGGAGTGTCGCTCGGTGGAGCCGACGCGCGCTGAGGCCCACTCACCGTTTGCTAGAGCCCCCTCCCTCTAGCAATGCGCTTAGCTCCATCGGCAGGCCTCCTCGGCTGTCGGGCCGGCACAGTCACTGCCACTGCAGATGCCGTTGCATGCACCCAGCGCTGTCTCTGGTTGTCGCATTACGTCTGCAGCATCATGCTATGCCTAGGGTCCATGTCTCCTGCTGTGTGGCCCTGTTTAGCATTACTGATTGTCGTAGGCACTGCATGGGTTCGGGCAGCCATAACTCTTTGCTACTATTTTTCTAGCTGATTCTGACCGCACCATTGCGTTTGCAGCATCGATTTTATGGTATGGTCCAGTTTTTAGGCAAAACGGACAACGCCCGGGTTTTGGGCTGTCCGGCGTCTAGCAGGGCTCACCGAGAAAACCCTGCCTGCCAGAAAATAGGTCTAAGACTATTTTTTGATTGGCTGGTTTGCTAAGCAACAAGTTCTACACTAGTGGGGGGGAGCTAGAACTTGGAGGGGTCTCCCATTGTTGCTCATTCTTCATTCCTAATCAGTCACTTTCAGTTTTCACCTACTTTCAGGCGCTAACACTGGCGTGCGCGTTTCTGAGTAACAAATCCAGAGCTTCCATACTTCGACTCTAGAGCAGCAGACTGAGGGGGCAGCAAACTTAAGCAACGAGCGTGGAAGCCCGCACGCTGCATCAACAACGCTGCTGCCCGAACCTATTGCATAGGATTTCTAGCTTGGTATCAGAGCCAGAGCGTAGCAATAGCAACAGAAGACTGGCGTACAAGTGCCAGACAACGCCGGCAGACCCCATACGCGCCAGTGCAGGGGAAATGCTGCCGGATTTTTTTCGGAGGCATTGACCCGCCAAGTGGCGGTGTTAGATTTTTTCCCACGACCATTGGGCCAGGGGAAATGCTACCAAAATTGTTTTGGCAGCACTGACCCCCACGCATGACACGAGGAGGTGAGCGGCAGGCCACGACCGATACCTGTGGGTGACAACGCACGTTGCAACGTCACCCACGTGTAGTGACAGGCACCAGGACGCAACAGCAGCACCCTACACCAGCGGCAGCTACAGGCAACGGCAGTGAGCCGTGGCAACAGCAGCCAGCAGCAGTTGCGTACAGCAGCAGCAGTAGGCAAAAGCAGCAGCTGGTAGCAGCCGGCACCAGCAGCAGCCCGCAGCTGCAGCTCGCAGCAGCAGCAGCCCATAGCAGCCCGCAACAGCAGCCCGCAGCAGTAGCCCGCAGCAGTAGCGAACAATAGTAGCAGCAAGTAGCAGCTGCAGCAGCGTGTAGTAGTAGCAGCCGCAGCAGGCTGTAGCAGTCGTAGCCGCGAGCCGTAGCAGCAGCCAGCTGCAGCAACAGCAGCAGCGAGCAGCTACCGGCAGCAGCCAGCAGCGGCTGCTGCTACTCGCAGCCTGTAGCGAGCGAGCAACGAGCAGCAGTCCGCTGCTTCCAGCGAGCAGCAGCCCGCTGGCAGCGAGCAGTAGCCCATTGCTTACAGAAAACAACGCGCAGCTGCCCGCTGCCATAGACGAAAAGAAGAAAAAAATTCCCCCATCCCACCAGCTTCTCTGCCGCAGCTACAGTAGCTTCCTTAGCTGTTGCAACAGCCACAGCAACCACAGTTGCCCACGTCAGCAACATTTGCTGCTACAACTGTAGTCGTAGTAGTAGTAGCAGAAGGAGCAGCAGCCACAGCTGCAGCCGCAACAGTAGCATCAGAAGCAGCTGCAGTAGCAATAGTAGCAACCGTACTTACATCAACAACAGCAGGAGCAGCGGTAGTAGCACCAACAAATGTAACAACAGCAGCAGTAGTAGTAGCAGCTGCAATAGTAGTAGCTGCAGCAGCAACAACAGCAGCTGTAGCCACAATAGCAGCTACAACAACGACCCCAATAACTACCACTACTGGCGTCAGCATCCCGCTGCTGATGTCACTACTGACATCACTACTGACGTCACTACTGACATCATCAACACATAAAAGAAAAGGGGGAAAAGGGAAGGGGAAAGACAACCAAAGGGTGGGTAGAACGCCCACCATCCTAAGTCACTACTGACATCAGCAAAAAAAAACTAAAAGGCACCAAACCATGGCTGGTAGCCCCAGCCGGGAGGGGTCCTCCTCTGTTGGGGGGACCCCCAGCCCCCCTTTCTTGCAACGACTGCAGCAGCAACAACAGCAGTAGTAGCGGAAGCAGCAGCAGCATCAGCCCACTGGCATCGTTGGCGGCAACCCTGACCCCCTCGCTGCTCTTCTGCAATAGCTCCCTGCCTTGATGCAGCAGCTTGTAGCGCTGCAGCAATCAGCCTCCCAGACTGCCACCAGTGCGCCGTTGTCATTCATCCCTCCAAGGCACGCCAGCCCAGCTATGTCTGTTGCCACACACTATCTAGTACAACAGCAGACTCAGCGCCACCGGCAGACAGTGACCTCCGTCCTTGAGCCCACTGTGGGCACCCGCCGTAGCCACAAGGACTTTGCAACATTGCCGCCACCGCTTTAGGCTAGCAAGCAGTTCCAGAGCTGGGAGCTCAGCTTCCGAATCTGGGCGCAGGGTGAGGGCCTGTGGGCATACTACATCCTCCCGTATGACCCCACCCTGGCCGACAAGTTTTATGACGATAGTTTTGCTGTACGTGCTCTAGCCCCCGTCACCCCTCTGGCATCCCGGCTCGCCCTCAAGCCCTTCCTCGGCCACTTCACCGCTGGCGCCAACCCAGACCCTACAGCCGTGTGACACGTCCTCACTCGTCCCCATCGCCTGTCCAGCAAAGGTGAGACCAGCTGCCTATTGCAGGAGTTAAACTCCCTACACATGGGAGAGACCGAGACGGTCACCTCCTATTGGCAGCGGGCGAAGACATCCTTTGTCGCCTCGGCAAGTCTGCCCCACCCCCTCTGGCCGCACTCCTCACCATCAAGCGCGGTACCACTGATGCGTACGCAGACCTCTTTGTGCACTACTCTCACAACGTCCTCTCCACCATGGAGGCCCAGGGCACCCTCATGCCGTAGGCATACGAGCTCTTTCTCCGGATTTAGGAAGCTTGTCTGGAGTCCCGACTCTAGCGCACGGAGGCTATCGCCTCCCCTGCCGTCACCTCCGTGGCCGTCGCCTCCCCCGTCACAACTACCTCATCGTCGTCGGGGAAGAAGAAGTGTCGGAACAAGAAAGGGAAGGGTCAACAGCAGCAGCAGTAGCTATCGACCGGGTCCAGCAGTGGAGGCTCGGTCTGCCACAATTGTAGCCAGCTCGGGCAGGGCTGGTACACGTGCCCTCTACCGATGGACGAGGCGCGCATCATTGCCACCATGCGTCGCCAGCGGGAGCGCCGTCTCGCCTCTGCCAACGTAGTGGTCGCCAGTTTTGCTGCCTCGGCCTTGTCCAAAAACTCCACCACTCCGGTCGCTTTGCCAGTCCAGCCGACACCTGTGTTGCAGCCGCACCATCTGCAGCCGTCGACGCCTCCGTTTCCTTTGCCGGCACAGTCCTCATCCTACCCGGGCTCTGGCGCCGTCACTTTGCACTCCGTTTACACTCCCGAGCCATCCTCCTGTGAGCATCAGTTGGAGCAGTTCATCGCGTTCTAGCTTGGCCTGCCTCGCCCTCCTCCTGAAAGAAGTGCGAGTTGCATCACCTCTTGCTCCCCTGCCCTGCCCTGCATGACTGAGACTGAGTTGCGGTCGTGTCCCGTTTCCTCGTCTGTCTCGTCGCCTGCCATGGCCTCCTCTACCCCTCTTTGTGACGATGTTGCGTGGCTTAACGATTGGTAGTCCTGGTTCACCCCTCCTTCCACCACGNTACACTCCCGAGCCATCCTCCTGTGAGCATCAGTTGGAGCAGTTCATCGCGTTCTAGCTTGGCCTGCCTCGCCCTCCTCCTGAAAGAAGTGCGAGTTGCATCACCTCTTGCTCCCCTGCCCTGCCCTGCATGACTGAGACTGAGTTGCGGTCGTGTCCCGTTTCCTCGTCTGTCTCGTCGCCTGCCATGGCCTCCTCTACCCCTCTTTGTGACGATGTTGCGTGGCTTAACGATTGGTAGTCCTGGTTCACCCCTCCTTCCACCACGTCCGCGTCTCTTGCTTGCTGCCATGTGACCGTTAGCGATCTGGCGACCCCGGTCCATGACCTTGCTGAGACCTGGATCATCGTCTCTGGGGCCACGCATCACATGACGGCTTCTTGTGAGGCCTTTAGTATGCTCGATCCTGTAGGCGATGTCTCCGGTGTCCGGATGGGCTCCGGACTGGTGTTGCCTGTCTGTGGTGTTGGCGTCATTCGCTTCCGTGGTCATGTCGATGACGTCTTTCTAACCGATGTCCTCTTCGTCCCTGGTATTCAGCTCAGCCTCCTGTCCGTCATTGCCCTTGACCGCATGAGCATAGACATTGTGCACTCGCATGGTGTTGGCACTGTATCGTTGTGTCCGTCTAGTCTTGTCGTATTGAACGTCACTACTCGTGGCAACCTGTGGCATATAGCTCACCTCTCCTCCTCTCCTTCCATCTCCTCCCCGTCCGCCGCCATAGGCCATGTGTTTGTCACCAATACGCTTTCTCCTCAGCATACCCGCCTCTTGCACCGTAGCCTTTGCCACGTCCACTCTGCCGCCGTAGACAGCATGCTCCAGACCCAGCCGGCCAAGGGCCTTGACCCGAAGACTTTCCCTCTGACGTGCCCCACTGAGTGCATTGATTGCACTCAGAGGAAGATGCATCGGTCCAAGTACCCTTTGTCTTCCTCCCGTGCATCCGCACCTCTCGGCCTTGTCCGCTCGGATGTCATGAGCCCTCTTCCCATGGAGTCCGTCGACCAGCATGGTCGTTATGTCCTCGTTATGTCCTGACGACTATTTTCGCTACTGTTGGGTCTTCTGCCTTCAACAGAAGAGCAATGTCGCCCCAGCCGTCCAGGACTGGCTTGTCCTTGCGGAGCACAAGTGTGGCCGCTCTCTTCGCCACTTTTGCTCTGATCACGGTGGTGAGTACATGGGTGAGGCCACGACCTTTCTCGCCTCTTGTGGGATCCACCATGAAACATCTGCACCCTACACGCTTGTCCAGAACGGTGTCTCCAAACGGTGGAACCGTACCATGGCCGACGCCGTCCGCACCATGCGGATCGAGTCCGGTCTCTCGGATGGCTTCTATTTTGAAGCCATGGCCTACATGACCTGGGTTTGCAACCGGATTCCCCATGGTCCCCTCGTCTGGGGCTCCGTGGCCATTGTGTGGCTACCCGCCCCGCAGCGGGGCGGCAAGCTCGCCCCCCATTCGTCCGTGCACCTTCCATGGTGTCTCTCGTCAGTCCAAGGCCTGGTGCTTCTGGGATCCTTGCCGGCACTGCATCGTTGAGTCCCGGGATGCCATCTTCTTCGAGCACCTGTTTCCTCGCGACCTCCATCGCTCTGGCTCGTCCCTGTCTATCCCGTCGCATGGGGGACTGGTGATTCCGTCCTCCGTCCTACCGCTTCCAGGTGACACATGCCTCAGTCTCTCTCAGTAGGCAGCCCCAGTCGCGTCCGCTAGTCCCTCCGGGCCGGCAGCCCCAGTCACGTCCACTGGTCCCTCTCAGCCGGTAGCCACAGTCGCGTCTGCTAGTCCCNCTCTCGTCAGTCCAAGGCCTGGTGCTTCTGGGATCCTTGCCGGCACTGCATCGTTGAGTCCCGGGATGCCATCTTCTTCGAGCACCTGTTTCCTCGCGACCTCCATCGCTCTGGCTCGTCCCTGTCTATCCCGTCGCATGGGGGACTGGTGATTCCGTCCTCCGTCCTACCGCTTCCAGGTGACACATGCCTCAGTCTCTCTCAGTAGGCAGCCCCAGTCGCGTCCGCTAGTCCCTCCGGGCCGGCAGCCCCAGTCACGTCCACTGGTCCCTCTCAGCCGGTAGCCACAGTCGCGTCTGCTAGTCCCTCCGGGCAGGTAGCCCCAGTCGCGTCCGCTGGTCCCTCGAGGCCAGTAGCCCCAGTCACGTCTACTGGTCCCTTTGGGCCGGCAGCCCCACTCATATCCATTGGTCCCTCTGAGCCGGCAGCCTCAGTCGTGTCCACTGGTCCCTCCTGATCTATAGCCCCAGTCGCGCCTACTGGTCCCTTGGGGCCGGCAGCCCAAGTGGCGCCTACTGGTCCCTCCGAGCTGGCAGCCACAGTCGCGTCCACAGGCCCCTCCGAGCCGGCAGCCCAAGTCGCGCCCACTGGCCCCTCCAGACCGGCAGCCCCAGTCGCGTCCACTGGCCCCTTTGAACCAGCAGCTCCAGTCGCATCCGGTGGCCCCACAGGGCCTGCAGCCCCGTCAGCCTCCATTGGCTCGTTGGACTCAGCGCCATCGCTTGCCCTACCATGCTACACACATGCCCCAGGTGGCAGCCTTCGACCCAGGCCTTCGGTGAGCGCGCATACCGTCGCACCGCGCTCCGTGGTGCCTCGACCCCCGTGGCTCCACGTGTCTCCTCCATTCCCACAGTCGTGATTGGAGACCTTGGCACCAAGGCCCTCGGCTTGACCACCTCAGCCATCATTGTAGACCTTCACCCCATCTCCGTACTGGGCTATGCCATGCTTCATCACGAGCATCGGCACGCTGTCGTGGCTGCACTCGCGCGCATCCTACCTGGGGCTCAAGATGCACACGCTCTCTCTGTCTGCTCCACAGCACGCCTGGAGGAAAGAGCCACTCTGCGCGAGGCACGAGCCTCTCCTGAGGCCGCACACTGGAACGCTGCCTGCGCCGATGAGCTCACTGCTATCCAACAGTACCACGTGTACGACCTCGTCGACCTTCCTTCAGGTCGGAAGGCCATCGGCACCAAGTGGGTCTTTCGGCGTAAGTGGAAGCCCGACGGGTCCTTGGACAAGTACAAGGCCTGCCTCACAGCCAAGGGGTTTTCCGAGATCCCTGGGGTCAACTACGACCAGATCTTTGCCCCAGTTGGCCGATTCTCCACCAGCCCAGCGCTCTTCAGCCTGGTCGCCCAGCATGGATGGGAGCTGCATCAGATGGATGTGAGCAACTCTTTTCTCCATGGTTCACTACAGGGTGACGAGCTCTACATGGTGCAGCCCCCATGCTTCGACGATGGCAGTGGGAGAGTTTGGTGATAGCGTAAGGCCCTCTATGGCCTGAAGCAGTCGCCTTGATGCTGGAACTAGGAGATCAGCAGCACGCTCCATCGTGGCGGGCTCCAACGCAATACCGCTGACCACGTCTTGTTATTCAGTCCGCGAGGCCAGAATCTCGCTGATGTCTTGGTGTACGTCAACGATCTCCTCATTGCGTCGCCAGACACGGTTGCCATCTAGCATGTGAAGGACTTACTGCACGCCGCCTACCAGATGAAGGATCTCGGTCGTATCAGAGTCTTCCTGGGCATGGAGCTCAAGCATGATCGCTCCCAGGACGTCCTGCACATCCACAAGGCCGCCTATGTGCAGACTCTGTCCATCCGCTCTGCGGAGGACCTGCCACTCGTGCCGAGCGCATCCTCACCCATGTCACCCGAAGCCCAGGCAAAGCTGAAGAGTCCTGACCCAGCTGTTGTGGGGGAGCAAGTTGACGTGACCACGTACCTGCGAGTCATCGGGTCACAGATGTTCCTGGCAACGACGACGCGCCTATACATCGCGTTCGCCGTCAACCTCCTGGCCTAGTTTTCTCAGGAGCTGCGTCACCTCCACTACGAGGCCGAGATCCGAGTACTGCATTATGTCGTCTCGACTCCTCAGTGAGGTCTCATATTCCGTCGTCAGCCGTCTGCTATTGCGGTGGGCTATACCGACAGTGACTGGGCCGGCAGTCCGGGCGGTAGGAGTCGCACAGGCTGGATCTTTCTGATTGGCGGCACAGCTGTGTCCTAGCGCAGTGGCAAGCAGGGGTGCATTGCACGCAGCACTACTGAGGCTAAGAACATTGCTCTTGGCTCAGGCGCGTGTGAGAGTGTGTGCTTGCATCGTCTGTTGTCCGAGTTGCGTCAGTCTGTCGCATCCATCACGTTGCATTGTGACAATGAGAGTGCCATGGCCATCGCCGACAATGACGGCGTGTATCACACACGCACAAAGCACATCAACGTTGATTACCATTATGTGCGTTCGTTGTTGCATGACGGCAGCATCAGCATCGTGTGGGTTGAGACAGCACGGGAGTTGGCTGACTTCTTGACCAAGGGAGTGCAGCGCGACTTGTTCAAGAAGGATGTGACTTCGGTCGGCATGCGTCCGTGAGTGGCTTGCTTTGTCCCTGCTTGCGTCTCTGCGTGACCAGGGGGAGTCTGGTCGTGGACTTTGTCTTTGCCCGCACATGTGCACTACGCTTGTGAGTCATGGGGGAGTGTTGGTTTTCGTGCATCTCTCATTGTACTCTGTTGTGTCCTCCCGGCTTGTGTACATCAGCGTGCAGATGACTGACGGCGAGACTCGACGTGCTGGAGTGTCGCTCGGTGGAGCCGACGCGCGCTGAGGCCCACTCACCATTTGTTGGAGCCTCCTCCTTCAGGCGATGTGCTATGTCCATCGTATCATATAAAGCAGCGCTGTCCATGGTTTTTAACGACATGACAACGATGCCCCCGTTTGTTGTTCTTCGAGTGAAAATGGGCACGGTTGTCATGTACTTCATGTATTCACTGGATTCTACGGGGATTTTGACTTCGAGGGTGGAGCCGAACTTCGCCCGTCATCGCGAGCTCGTAGGAGCGGTTCCGCGGCAAAACCTCCCTGCAAGCTTGCGATGACCCTGCCAAACCCCCCATTTAAACTAGGGGGTTTGTCATAGGTTTGGAGGGGTTTGCGAGATGCGGCGCACGTGTGATACAAGAAAGGGAATCTGCCGGACCCCGCTACCGCGGAGCCCGGAAAACACCCGGGCAAGTAAAAAAATAAAACCCAAAACCTCCATTTAAACTAGGGGATTTGCCGTAGGTTTGGGGGGGTTTGCAAGATGCGGCAAACTGGAAATAATTTTAGGGCATGCAGGCCCATGCAAAAACGAACATGAGCTCTGTGTGTGAGTGCGATGCAAGACGGCAAGAATTTGGCTAAGTCTGGAACGCTGAATGTAAAGAACAAGGAGAAGATTACAAATGAGCCCCTCGCGGGCTTAAGTAGAGGCTCCGGCAGCTAGCCGCACCGGGCCCCGTCACCCCCGCTGAGCCCGAACGGGTCAGCGGGGAGAACACACTGCGTACACCACGATAACAATAAGGGTGGTCTCCTCGAGGCACCGGAACAGCTCTCCGAGTACCCGGGTCTCGACCACCGAGAAAATAGGAACAGTGCCAGAAAAACTCATAATCAACGTCCAGACATCACACATCGCTTTCCGAACATCGGAAGCGCTAGTACAGCCACCGGGTCTCCTCGTCGCACCGGTATAGTCCACCGGGTGCGCGGGTCTCAACCCACCGAGAAAACTCTCCTAGCTCCCGACAAGCCCACAGGGCTACCGAAACGCATCGACCGCGTCTCGCCGGTGCTGTCGTACGTGCTGGAGAAGTCTCGGTGCAGTCCGGAGGCCCGTCGTGTCGTCACGCCCTCCTCTGCCATATACCCCGAATGTGGGTATATCGGTAAACTAGCANTGTCGGTCGTGACGGGTGGAAGCCACACAAACCAACACTCCCCCTGGCTGACATAGCCGTCCACGCCAGAACGAATGAACGAAGGCATGGAACAACAATGTATGGCAAGCCATAACATGCATGAGTCAACTCACACAGACAAACACACACACACTCATCTGCTATCCATCTAGGGTCTCCCTGGACACTGGCACAACCCACCAAGTGTCTGGGTCTCGACCATGAGAGGAGTGATGCACACGCATACATACACATGTCATGCACATGTCAGAGGACAAGATGGTCTCCTCGTGACACTGGCGGTACCAGGGCCCGGGTCTCGACCGCTACGAGCAATCGAACACAATAGCATCATCATCCAAACACAGGATCAAGGGAGGATCTCCTCGTAACACGGGTGCAACGCACCACATGTCCGGGTCTCGACCAACAGCTCGCATGCACATGCCACACACAGTATAGCCACACACTAAGACACACAATCACATGGTCTCCTCGTGACACTGGTACAATGCACCAAGTGTCCGGGTCTTGACCAACAGTGTGCTACCATCTATCTGCAGCTCTGCAGGTACGTAGTGTGAGACACATGCGGGATGCTGTAGATGCTCACAACAGAGCATGGACCTCGCCATGCATCTCCCGTGGCGTCGCGTCAGGTCGAGGTCCACACAACACTCCCCCTGGGCAGATGAACCTGGCAGCGATGTCCTCGATGGAGATGCTGACATCGTAGCTGAACAGATCCTGGGCGATGAGTCATGTGGTGTACAAATAATATACAGATAGCTCCCCCTGTCACCTGCAAGTCGACTCCCTCCCTCAAGGACAAAATGGTGTCTCCGGCTACAACTCCTCACATGAATCTGCATCACCTGGGGTATACCAGTCCTCGCGTGACTGCCAAGGGTCCCAACTCACAGTCTCTCCTGTCTCCGAACTGTCGCGATGCATATGTGTGCGCCGGAGGAACGAGAATGGACGAGCAGTATGCGTGCGTGGATGAAGTGGCTGAGCTGGCCTCCGATGCGGGATAGCACACCCTGAGACACAATGGTGTAATACCAAAAGAGGAGAGCTGGAGTGACGAACCAGATCACCACTCGTGGATGAAGATGAAGATGGGGCAGATGAGTCGGGTGGATGAAGGTGCATGACAGCAGCAGACGAGGAAGGAAGAGCGATGATGGGGTCGACAGGAGTCAGGATGGCGGAAGCCGAGGGCATGCTCACCTCTCTTATGAAAGTGTCTCCAACAGACGTCATACTCGGAGCTCGTACAAGATCATGCCCAAGTATAGGTGTGCCAGATGCTGCTGGCGGAAGGCTCCTGCCGGTAGCAGTGATACTGCCCTCCTCTGAGAATCGCTCACGCGCGGCCATCATCTCCCGCTGTAGCATGACGACACGCTCCTGGACATCAGCATAATCTGCCTCGGACATGTCGAGGTGGCCTATGTCGACCTGGTGTAGGATAAACTCTCCCTCACTGGATGCTGCACATGCAGATTGCACAACTCGTGAGTACTACGCCATCTGCATCTCTGCTGCTAAAGACAATGGAACTGGTGCTACTGCATCCTCCTGGGGGTCAACCAAGCTCGCAATCTGCTGAGAAGCTAGAACATCGGATGCAGCTGCAGGTGTCGCATCCACATCACAACTCGTGCCTGTCATGCGAGGAGTGAGCGGTCGCATGCCGAGAGAGAAGGAGAAGGAGGAGTCATCAGAGTCCATAGAGCATGTGGAAGCGTCGTCCGTGCAGGTACTGCCACTCTCGGCGTCAATGTGATCGGTAGCGTCACCAAGAGGTGAAACCGAGGGGGCAAAAATCAGCTCCTGCTGACGAGGTGACTCCATCTGCATGTATGGATCTGCTCCGGTGTCCTCGACTGCCGCCATAATGGACACAGGTGTACAGGGCTCCAGCTCAGCAATGTCCGTCAAGACGACCAACAAGCGCAGCTGGCGCTCACGCACTCTCTCGCCGGGAACGCTGGTCGGTACCACCTACTCGATGAAAGAGTAAGGACCATCATCTGACTCCGTCATGTATGTCGCTGCTCAGTTGTGCGTACGAGAACCTGAAGACTATGGGAACATGGACGACTCCTCACGCTGAAGCTGGTCCTCAGGTAGTGCAGATGAGGCGGTGGAGCATGCTATGTCTACTGCAGCATATGTCCCGGCGACATCTCTAAGAACTGCTGCTCTCAAGAAGGCCTCAACCTCCAAAAGACCAACTGGCCGATTCAACTCATGCACTCCGCCTGTTGTCATACTGGTGTGAATCTCGTGCGCCAACGCACCCGGAGATCCGTGTGGGGTATCCCGATCCGCGCGGGACTCAAGTGCCACCGCCAGGCTGCTACTGATCGGAGTCGCAAGTGGCACCGCCAAGGCACATGAGACCTGCACTCCTCGTGATGCAATCTGCTGCTGCAGAATGTCTGGCTGATACCCCAGCGTAGATGTCGACCTCGATGACATGCAAGTCCCAAGTACTCCAACATCCATCGGAGTCGTGTGAGTCCTCTGCACACTCTCCCCCGAAAGTCGTGGGCCTCCACCGGACGGAGGCGCGAGTGGCACAGTCCAGGGACGCCGTGCCTGCACTCCTCCTGAGGTAACCTACTGCTGCAAAACGTTCGGCTCCTGTCCCAGCGTGGATGTCGACCTCGATGACACGCATAACTCCTGCACTGGAATCTCCGCCGGGCTCGTGTGAGCCTGCTGCACAAACTCCGCCAAAACTCCGCAAGAGGCATCCCGATCCGTACGGGACCCCTGTGCAACCGCCGAACCGCCACCGGTAGGAGTCGCGAGTGGTACTGCCCAGGGACGCCGGGCCTGCACTCCTCCTGACACAAGCTGCTGTTGTATAAGATCTGGATCCAGCGCGGACGTGGAAGTCGAGCTTGATGACACACAAGTCTGCACCATGACCTCCATGTCGGAATCAGACTCCACGCGATGTGCTGTCACCGTATCATCTGAGTCTACCTGTACTGACGCTCGGGCAGCACGGCCCAATGCGACTGCGGATACTGTCGCTACTGTCACATCACGCAATGCGCGGTGACCACACTCCCCCTCGACAGGTACAGCAACGGAGGCCAAGGAGGTGGAGGATGTATCAACACCAGCGCGAGCACTTTGTGCGGAGCGCTGACGACAACATCGTAGAGTCACTCGACTGGAACGACTACTGGAAGACAAGTCATCGCGGGGTGGCGGCGTGGTCACAGCAGAGTGGAGGAGCAAAAGGATGGTGGCAACCTGGGACTGGCTGGCAAGTGAAGCTGAAGGGACACCATCGGATGAAGAAGGAGGAGATGTGGTCGAAGAGGCCGTCGACGAATGAGTAGCAGAAGCACGCTCAGTGATAACGAGGTCACAAAGCCGCTGCACCATCTGCCGCAGGCCGTGGATCTCGGCGAATATGCTTGCCAGAGGTCCTGCTAGGGGATCTACCAACGCCGGCAGATCCGCATGTTGTGGAGGACGCAGGCTCGGTCGACGCTGTAGCCAAGGTGGATGCCAGCCGGGAGGGCGCGTCCAACAGCGACGCCAACCATGACGTCCATCACCATAGTAGTAGCAGGTGAACACGCAGGGCGCCTGCTCAGATGTCCGCGCACTCATCTCGTGCGCTGGACGATGGATAGGCACCGAGGGCACCTACTCCCGGTGGTAAACACCAAGCAACGGGAGAGAATGAGGCCAGTAGGTGCTGTCACTCCTGGAGGTCACGGCGTCCGGGTCAGCAAACGTGACCAGACGGGACGAGCTGCACTACCGCAGCACGCCCGGGGACTAGAGTCTGACAAACTGCGGCCACTAATGCTGCT
>SZWC01004806.1:34398-54492 GCA_023375785.1 Penium margaritaceum | reverse complement strand
CCACAGACACCCCCAGCCCTCCCACCCATCCTTCTGGCATCACAAACAATGCCAGTATGATAAGGACCATGTACACCGCTTCAGAGAATCCAGCAAGTCAATGGCTCAGTTCCATCCATGGATATTGGCGTCACGGGAATCCACAGGCCCTCAGCCAAACTGTGAAAAAGCAATCATGAGGAGCATCACTGCCAGATGACAAGCAAGAGTCAATGTGTGTTGCGGCTCCATACCAGAACGCTTAGCTGAAGCCCATGATCTGAAAATCAAGTGGCCTCAATGTGCATACATTGAGGCCGTAGTTATTCCAACATAGCCTCCACCTTGTTGCTCAATAACACCCAGGAAAGGTGAGACGAAGGTTGTCGTGAACTGACCTTGCACCAGAACGCACCACGGCCTCGTGCACACGCATGCCGTAGTAGCCCTTCCCACCAAAAGCTGGAAGCAGAGCAGGGTGGATGTTGAGGATGGCTCGAGGAAACGCGGCAACCAACTCCTCTGGCAGGAGCTTCAGATAACCAGCCAGCAACACGTACTCCACACCAAGCGATCTGCATGTTGTTGTGATTGCAGTGAGAAAGGGGATTTGGTCTGAATGCAATGTTTTTTCATAACTTTTCATAACTTTTTTTTCATAACTCTGCAATTTTCAAGCCTGCTGCAACACACATTAACATCAAGGCAGGGAAATTTCCTGTGCACGACAGGTTGGCACTTGGATGAAAGAGAAGTGCACAGCGATGCATGCGTGCACTTAAACAAGTTCAAGCGAAGACCTTGATATCACGGCATACAATCTAACTGGCACATCCAGAAAGCAACACAATTGCTCTCGCAACAGTCATCAGCAGTCACAAGGGCTCTTCGCTTACCTTAGCTGATCAACCAGCGCCACAGGATCAAGGCCTTCTGGTGCGAACTTGTTGCTCCGCGGGTATGCCAACACCGGGATGCCATGAGATTTTGCATAGGTGCAGCCTCCACATTCTGCACTTTAATGAGGAAAAGGGACAATTACGACTTCGCAGGGTCCAGAAGCTTGGTTACACGTCCGTGGTGCACCTGCTATGTGTCTGAGCTGTTGGCGCTGTCAAGAGACGTGAAACGTGCTTTCACATTTCACGAACAGTGCTTCGCATAACCACTTCCTTGGGAAACCGGGGACAAACACCAACCATTGGGTGGCATGTTCAGGATTCGTTGTTAGTCAATAGTGGTCCCGGCAAGAAAACCGCAGCCAGAGAGTGGGGAGGAAGGCCGCAGACCTCAGCGGACTGAGGTCTGCGGCCTTCAGAAGGCATCAGTGACGATGAGTCCTGGTAAAACAGAGAGACTACCAAGGTCAATGTCAAAGCTGATGAGTGAAAACAAGAAGCGGGAAGGGGAGGGGAGCAGATAGGGGGGAAAAACAAGTAGGTGCATAAGTGCCAGGAAATTGAAGTTTTACCAGGCTTGTCGCTGACCACAACAACAACTTGGCCGTTGATTCTGCCATCTTGAATAGCTGCGTGAATGCTCTTGAAGTTGGACCCTCCTCCAGACACGAACACGGCTAGGCGGCAAGGAGGCGGTGCACTTGGCGATGCCGATGCGCGTGGGACTAAGGAAAGCTGCCGCCAGAATCGCTGTTGCTGGGATGTGGAAGGAGCGACGACAGCGGGCAGCGTGTTGCCGAAGGACTTGAGTATCTCGGACTGGTGTATTCTGGAGATTCTTCTGTGAAGAGACACGGTTGAAGAATCCGCTGTCGTTTCTCTTTGGTGAAGGGCCTGGGCAAGAGAACAAGAATTGCTGGACCAACACTGCACTTGCATTGCGCAGTTCGCCATGTTTTCAGCGTCCCACCTTGGCACCGACAAGTGTGGTGAAGAATATCGCTGAAGAGATGATCACTGTCAAGTGACTAGTGGAGCCGAATAGGCAAGATTCATCCACTGCCATCACTCAAGTCCAATGCTGATGTTACGTTCGCCGCCTTATGGAGGCGGTGAACCACACCACCCTCCATCCTCGACGCAAATCCTCCACTGTATGCCGAGCAGCGGTGGGTGCAGATCGAGCGGGCAACGGGTTTGGGACAAGTTTGCGTTGGAACGCCGCTAGAGGGGACTTGCGTCCAGCCAGCTGCTATCGCCGAAACCGGGACGTGGACGGCCGGTGGCTGCCGCAGCAGAGAACAGCAACAACTGCACGCCTCATGGACACACACCCAGCAGGTGGAGAAAATGCGAAAGTAAATGGCGACGTTACCGGAGCACAACAGTAGGTCTTTCATGATCCAGCAAATTTCCCCTCCCACTGTCCCCACCCCGCCTCCCCTTCCCACAGCAGCTTGCTAGCCTCGCTGAGAGCTGCGGCGCCGAACCACCGCATCAGCGCCACTAGCGGCACCGAAGGATGCTGCGGCAGCTGACGTGGATGGAAGCCAAGTCGGGTTTGCTTTTCAAGGACTGTCCAATCTGCCCAATAGCGGTCCAAGGAGTGTTGCTAAGAAAGATGACAATGCTCGTGCATTGTTTTGTGTACATACACAAAGAGTGGTGATCAAGCTTCCCCATGATGAACCCGACACATATACACACCGCTTAAACCCTCTCGTATAGTCTAAAACTGCAAGCATAGTGAACCTCCATCCGAGTTTTGAACCAAAAAATTATTATAAAACAGTATGAAGATGCTAAAACCAACAAATATACTTATTTTCTGTCATCCGCCCGACGTTTTTATGTGTATAGTACATTTATTCGTCATTAAATCTTTATTCTACAATAAACCATGTTATAATGTTACAATATATAAATAGAAATGATATATCTCCACAAGAAGCAAATATATCACTTAATAGGTATTCATTTGCATTATGCAACCATCGTGCATTCTTGTAAGAACCTTTCCATGTATAGCAAAGGGATCTGCTACACTTGAGGTCCTATTGGCCCCGTCCGCCCCACCCCCCGTGCCCAAAAGCATAAGAGCATATATGAGTGGTATCGCAAATCAATAAAGATAGGAGTGGTAGCAACAATGACAACATGTAACCATAGAGAACAAACTCCTGATATTACCTAAAACTTTTTGTGCACAATGGTACAGTTACTCATGACATCTACACCATAGCTCCAATCACTTAAGTTGTGAGGCAGTCCAAGATCTATTTGTACACGTTTTTTCCACAAAGCCACACTTGCAAATTCATGTTTGTGTGGCTCGAAAGGAGACCAAGAAAAACACCATGTTCGTGAAGGTTATGGCTTTAGCAAAGCAAGGAGGGGCAATACCAGAAGTTGCTTCCTTCATGGACGTGGAAATTAAAAGTTGCATCGTCTCGCACAAGCACCAAGCAAATGCATCATACATAGGAACCACCAGAGTTGCGAGAGCACCCTATGCCTAGACGTAGATCAACCCATGGTTTTTCGTGTGAGAAACATGCCTTCATTTTCTTACTATCGACATGGGCACTAGCACGCTTTTGAGAACACTTCATAAAAAATTCCAACATGCCGTATACATGCATAAATCTTGATAGTCGTTTGAGAAGGAATTATTCTGGGAGGGGTGGGGTGCACATTGACTACGAGGCCTCATGGGACAATGGGTGTGACAGCCATGGGCTGTTTTGCGACTAACTTTTGACACTAGCAGCCAACTAGAGGGGAGGAGGAGTGGCGCGATGGATTCTCCATCACGGCACTCCTTTTGCCTCAAATCCAACAATAGCATAATCGATGAATTTTGGGACGTACAACAGTGTCTTGCCACTATGGAGGACTGTACATGGGATGGATTTTCCCACATTCCGTGTGGTACGTGTTCAGCAAGCTGTTGTGGTGACACCTCCTCCCCCTTTGCAAGGAGTGTCCCTACGACCAATTAACCGAGCGTCTTCGTAAAAACTGTCAAGGTCCACACGAGACTTCCCATGCTTTTCGGACATAATCTATTCCAGGGGGTCATTGCCGAGGGGGTACCTCCACATAACATTGTCAATACGTGCAATCCAAGATCCGGATATTAGTCCTCTCGGTTTGCAACCACGTGTTCACGGCCACACATATGTATACTAGCCCTTTTTAAGCACCTGTGGATTAGTTGGTTGAACTCAACCAAGCTCCACTAAGCCCATACAACGCGCATGCTTGCTTCTTCTTAGGCTTGGGAGGCACCAAGATTCTAAGACATGGTTCCTGAGCACACTTTTTTTTCGTTCAAAGATGGTACTCATCTTTGAAGGGGGCGGCATTGGTTGTCTTGCATGTGCAAATACCGTCAAAGACCATCATTGGACACAACAATGCTCCGACCTAGATGATCTTGGTCTCAACCATCATCCCCTCATTTTTGTCTTAAATGGGTACAACAGGCTGCCACTCACGTCCTGTCTAAAGCACATTGCTTTTGAACTAGGTTAGCTGAGGTAACCGATCTCAACAACCATGGATTCTATCCACAAACGAACTGTTCACCGTACTACTTTAACCAAATGGGTGTACCATGATCACAAGCATTGCGGTACAAGTTGGAAGAACACCTTGCGGGTGTCAATTCCATGTGATTGTGACATAACACTTCCGAATCATATCCAATGATCCCCGAACAACTAGTTCCTAAATCGTTTTATGATTATGTAATCGCGTCTCAGGGTTACACTCGAGAACTTGTCAATGAATTGTATTTGCCAAGTCGCAACAATGTGTGTTGCTTCAATGTCTTCTATTGTGAACATTCGGTACTTCCACTCAATAAAGCATTTTTCATATGCCTTGTCTGAGACACTTGTAGAGGGTATCACTCTCATCAAAGACATCTGAAAAATCACCACCATCTTCGATATTGTAGTGACAAAGGAAAAATCATCTACTTGCATTCTACAGTGTACATCAAGTAAACCATCCCTAAAAGCAAGTGATGTAAGTCGCTTCACTATGAATTTTTGGGTGGGCGAAACATCTTCGACTACACCATAGTCATTATGGTCTCTCTTGGAAATTGACTTTGTTCCAATCAAATTGGATGTTGGATTCATTTTGTACATCAATATCACATAGGCGGTGCTAATTCATACATTTGGCATGATCAAAATACATTCGCATGATGTTTGAAGAGCGTGACGTACACGCCTAGTGTACTGTGTCACGATGCCATCAGATTTTAGGTGTTTCTTAGAACATCGGAAGAATCTGATGAGAAACATCATTTCTCAAGGCCCATCTTGAAGAGTCCCTTCACACCAACATTTGGTTACGACATAGGAGTCGTTTTTTTGTTTCAACGTCGTCGGTCGGACCACCAAGATATGGATGCTAACACATTGTTAGCACGAGGCTATCTGCTTACACGTAGTTTCCATAGTCGTAAGATTTAGACACAAAACTTGGACCTTTTGTGATCCCAACTATGTCGTAGTTGGTTTGTAGAAAACTATGAGGTTGTCATAGTATTCTAGAACACCATTAGTAGAAAATGAGGGGCGTTTGTTTTCTTTGAAATAGATTTTTCACATAACCAAGAGTGAACTCATGTCACCAAAATCAGTTCACGCACTTTGTTTATCAATGTCCATAACATGTTCACTCATCGAGTGATGATAGACTGAAGCTGTCGCCTTCAAATTTGTTCGCATTTAACATTTAGTCGATCTCTTTATACGCCAGAGTGAACTTTGTAATATTTGACCACTGCATTACAACGTCTTAACCCATTAAGGAACCATAGAAGAATGTAAGTGGCCGGAACCTCCAGCTCCTGCTATGAAGTCTTCTCAGTCGAATGACATTCTAAGTCCACGTCAGGGGTTTATCCCCTTCGCATGACTGAGGGGCAATCGTCATCAACGACCCAGAGTAAGGGGAATCAATTTTTCAGCGCCAGCTTGTTCAACGTCCAGTAGTCCACGCACATGCGTAAACCACCATCCTTCTTGTTCACAAAAAGGATCAGCGCATTGTACGATGAGCTACTTGGCTCGATCCATCCTTTTGTGAGGTACTTTTTGATTTGGCGTTTGGCCTCTCGCCATTCTGCTGAACTAAGGCCATACATGGGTTTGAACGGAGGATTCGCCTCCGGTTGCAGAGGAATTGTCTGGTCCATGTGTGATTCTGGTGGAATCCCAGCCGGTTGGTCTTGGAATACATCTGAGGACTATGCCAATAGAGATATGATCACTTCTGGCGTGTTTTCCTTCACGTCGTTCTCCACCTTTTGCAATGGAACCAAGAAGTATGGATAACCTTGTCAAATACGTCTCTTGACCTGCATCGCAGACAAGTTGGCATGGTCTTTGAGTCGGACCGGTGACAATTCCGTACTCGGAATCAACGTAAAGTGACACTGTTCTTTTTGGAGGATCAAATACTTTGATTCAAAGTACATTGGAGCCTTGTTTTCACAAAGCCAAGGATCTCCTAGCACCACGTAAAACGGGTCAAGAAACTTGAGTACCTTCAACTTGACACTCTGTGTGTACCCTTGAATACAAATCATTGCTTTATTGGTACCGATCATGGGTACCACATGGTTGTCACCAAGGACAACTGTGCCATTCGATGGCTTGTACTTAAGGCCAACCTGTCGGGTAAAGCCAAGGCTAACAAAAGAGTCATCTCCTCTAGTGTCAGCAAGTACGTTCACGAGGAGACCAACTAGGTGTCCTTTGAATTGCATCGTCATGCTACCTCTACTCTTTCGAGTGAACGGGTTCAACGATGGCAAGCCGAGTTTGTGATAAACACGGAATCTAGACAGTGGATGTCACAGCTCCCATGATTCACCTACTTGAGTCCATTGCTTGTGGGTACGTGTGAATTTTGCTAGCACCTTCCAGTGTTTAAATTTCACTGGGTCGAAATTATGGACTAAAGGTACCACGAATGTGATTGAACTCATCGATTTGAGAGCGTTTGCTTTAATCACTGTGTTACACAACTCGTGCACAGTGGTTGGCGTCACCACCACTAGGCAGGTTTGGTCATACATCTCGTCTAGTAATGCAAGATTTAGTGTTCAATGTCGATCAGCAAGTGTAGAACGTGGTTCAATGAGAGGGGAGAAAACATTTGAGAAATTTGAACTCGTAAAAGACTCAAATTGTTTAACATCATATGAAAACATGAACCTACACTTATGATCCAGTTTTATCCCTAATTAGTCCCGATTAACGTCACTAAGGGGTGCGGAAAACCCCCAACAAGACCCTGCCCATTTCCACGGCCGGGTCAATTGCCGCGACCGTGGCCCTATCCACGACCTTGTCCGTGCCTCCTACTGCAACATCCCCACGAGGTGCTGCTGCTGCGGCCTCTTTTCCATCACTAGCAGCCTCAAGGCATTGAGCCTTAAAGTGGCCCGGCTGCATGCAGTTGTGGCAGTGTGCGTCTTGGAAGGGTGTGTTGTGAAGCTCACACACTGCCTACTGCTCTTCATTTTAGCGGCCACGCTTGTGGTTTAGGATCTTATGCTCGCCAGTCTTCTTGATTGGAGGGTTTCCACGCTTCTAGCCCTTGGCCCCACCCCGCTGCTCGGCTGCTCCTCTAGTCCCCGTAGCGTCCATGCACATGCCGCGACCTTGATATGCACGTGCGTTTGGTCGTGAGTAGTGCTTCGGGTTTGCTTAATACAATTCACTCATGTAGTCCCACAACGCCCTCCAGCTTGTCCAAGCCTGGCCAGTTGTCGTTGTGGTGGTCTTGTCTTTCAACTTTGCACTGGCAAGACCGTTAGGCAAGTACTCCAACAACATGCACTATGGGTACTTGAAGGTCTAAGTCCCATCGCCCTTGGTGAAGTTTTCAGCTTCCTCCACGAGTGCGATGAACTTGCTCAAGTAGGCTTTGAGTGAGCTACCCAATTACTTGAAGTCCTTGATCTTGTGGAAGGCACACAGCGCCTCCTCAAGTTGGATGCACTTCTCACACATGATCACGTAGAGGCCTCCCATGGCATGGGCTACCACTCGAGGTACGGCCGTTGCGCACCCCACTCCTTGAGCACATGCTTGAAGAGCTTATCTTCAAGCCGCGTCGTGGCAAGGTCACACCACTGATTGAGTGGAGCCTTGTAGACACATAGAACGTGGTCCATGCGATTTAGCCAATCGGTCTATTTCACGCCTTCCACACTGTGGAGGAAGGACGTGTTCATGACCAGCCCCAACTTCATCAAGATAGGCAAGTCATCGCGGCCACCAGCAGTGGCATGAGCAGCTTTGGCGCGCTGTGCTTGCTACTGCATCCGCACGTGGGTCACGCTCTACAACGCCTTGTCGAGGCCGTTGCATCGGCAGCTTGCCTTATGAGCGGCCACGCGCTGTAGCTGGCGATCACGGTCCAGGTCCGTGATGCTTTGCCCGACATGGGCCAGTAGGTTGGCGAATGCAAACTTCAGCTTTGATGTCATCAGAGCATCGACGATGGCCTCTAGGGCCTCGCGTTGTCCGTACACCTCTACCCACTACAGGAGGGTTTGCATTGCGTACACGCCTCCAAGAAGTCCCGCATGCCGGAGGAGGCTGTCATCAGCGATAATTCTTGAGTGGACGCTGCCCTGCCCCATTACAGCCACATTGTAGAAAGGGGGATCCGTCCCCACTCCTCTGAGTGGTGCCGTGCCTCCACTGTCGGTGGTGATCTTGAGTCGGCCCGTCGCCTCAGCAGCAAACTTAGCAAGCCTGCGGCAGTCATCGTGAATTACCTTCACGGCAATGTCATCCGCCTTGTTCTTGCGAGAGCTTCCTGTGTGGCTACTTTTGGCGCCTTTGTTGTTCTCGGCAGCCTCACTGCTGTTGGCAGCTTCAGGCAATACGGCGAGCGCCTTGCCCTTCTTGAGCGATCAGCTCGAGTTTGCCGCACGGCGATGGCAATGACCGTAATCCTCGCCGCCTTTTCCATCATCAGTGTCGTGCTCTTCGTCAGGGTCCACGCTCGGGTGGTCTTCCTCGAGCGCGTCTTCCGTCATACGGGGGTCATCCACCTGCGCATCAACGTGGTCGTCGAGTACTTTTCCGACTTCCGCACGCTTCTTGGTGCTACCGAGGTTGGCTCTGATTGCCTTTGGCTGTATGGATGCATTTGGTTTGGTAACCGTGCTCACGGCGACGGGGGGCAAAACCAGGAGTCTGCCAAGGGTGTGTGGTGAGGCCGTCACCACCTTGCCCCTTTTGGTTTTGGACGGTTAGGCACTTGTCATCTCGTCACCTGTGCAAGTAGCACGCGAAGGCCATTGTGAGGATCACCCCACAACTTGAAGGAGGTATCGCTTCCCAAAGTATCCTTGCTCTCATGATCGGTAAAGCAATTATATATGTGATTTCTGTTTTCCTAGGTTGCCACAATCGGCACAATGACGTGGTAGAAAAATATTATTTTTCAATGCCGCCACCGTTGTCACAATAACCTGGTTTCTAGGAAAAATCCTAAGCCGTGATTCACGGCACTAGGAAAGCTTGGAAAGCCTAGAGAAACAAGAAAATACAAGATCAAGAAGATCCAACAGTTTGAACACTGCTAAGCGAATTGAGGGGGAGGCGAGGGGTCGACTCTAACTAAAAGTATGTACCCCCTCACACGCCCTCCTCACTAATCTTATGTCTTCTTGTCTTCTTGTCTTCTGGTCTTCCTTGGCCTCTTCTTGCGTCTTCTTGGCGCACCTTGCCCCACCTTGGAGGCGCCTTCCTTGTGCTCCATAGCAATGTGGCGGCCTCCGAAAAATCTCAAAGTGGTGCCTTTCTCTTTCTTTTTTCCTCTCAGGCGGTGTTAGTCTCTGGTGTTGGGGAAAGACACTTTCTAGTTTTTTGGTTGAAGAGGAGAGGGAGCCTTGAGAAGAGGGGAAAATTAAGTGGTTTTGGGGGTGGGTACTCCCTATCCCATCCTACAAAATTTCCCCAAGCCCACTGGGATGGAGGAGAAGTTGTGGAGAAGAAGCCCCCCAAAATAGAGATCTTCTCCAGCTTCCTAACGTACTTCAGACGGTGAAATCTAGATACCGTAGTCCCTTCGGGCATTTTTGCTACTGCTTGTAGCTGATGACGGTATTTTATAAACGTCGTAGCCGCCGCATCCGTCAAACCCTTGGTCGCGGGGGTCGTCTGGCTCTTAGAGCCATTGTAACGGGCTGGAACCTCCAGCTCTTGCTTTGAATTTGTCATCAGAGTTTGCAGAATGACGTTCTCAGTCCGCGTCAAGGCTTTACCCCCTTTGTAGGACCGAGGGGCAATCGTCATCAATGACCCAGAGCAGGGAGACAGGAATGTTTCGAGTCTCCGAAGGCCCATTTCCGTTTTTAGCCTTACTCCTAGTTTTGGGATTCAAACTAGGGATTTGTACCTCAAACTTGTGCATTCGCACAAGTTATTCCGTTATTTTATGTCAAAGTTTGTCACAAACAAACTTTGATTTATGTTTTTGAAATTTTGGCGTGAAACCGTCGCGTGCGAGGTACGCTGGCGATTTTGCGCTAGGATCTCTCATCTCTCGTCCCTCGTCTTCCTCCCTCGTCCTTGCTCGCTCGCCTGCGAGGAGGGTGAGCGGAGGCGAGGGCACGTTGCCACAAGGCCTCGCCCTCAAGGCCCTCATGGCCCTTCAGCCGCCGATAGGGCTGAGGCTGCGATCGGCGGCTGGTAGCTGGCCGACTGGTGGCTGGCCGCTGGCAACCCAGCCGGCCGACAGCTAGCTGGCCGACAACCAGCAAAGTGCTGCCTGTCGGCCTGCCCTTGCTGAAGCGAAGGGTGGTGCGTAACCACCCCTCGCTTCAACAAGGAGGGAGGGCCGAACCGTCCCTCCCGCTTCAAAGAATCTCTTTCCCTCTCTAGTGTATTTACAACACCCACTCAAAAGTATCCTTGTCTCTTAAATAGGGTTTTTGGTACACTCATGTATAGCTTTATTGTCGGTACCGGTCGGGCACCCCGATTTGTAACCATCACTCACCAAGTGAGAGGGTGTCAATGGTTTTGTCATTCAGAATTGATTCAAGCATATCATCCTTGACAAGTTTAGTCATGGATGGATGTTTGCATCCGCCATGACGAGTAATACACAGAACCTCCAAAAGGTACTGACATATCCAGTACACAATGTGTACAGGCACCACAATGGCAATCCTCGACAAATGAAGTCGGCATGCTTACAAACCAGGTCTGTTTTACATGTCATGACATAGTCATGACATGGGCTTATTCATGAACCGATCGCATTTGCCTTAAGAAATTCTAGCGCAATGGGACATGCAACTGCGGTAGAACATGTTATGGACCCACCAAACCATTTGTTTGGTCAAACGGTGTTGTCATTTTTATCCAAAACATCCGCTGGTATTGTCAACTTGTTCAAATGTCGCAAAACCGTTCTAATAGTTCTTCTGTCTAACTTATCCATAACTTCATGTCGTGATCGACGCAATAACAGATGGTGGATAAGGTTTTTGTGCACGTCATGCACGTTTTTCATGCATGCCATGCACCCAATTTCACGTGGCTGAAGTACAGTGTCATGAATTGCATACCATGATCAATTGAAAAGTGGGTTGTCTCTGGCATCTCCTGTGGTCATGCAAGCTGTGCATGTTTTGTGAGTGCTGCTCAACCGATTGGGCTTTTGTAGCACGTTCCATGTATGGATACTGAGGAGTCTGTTCACCTTTAGCATGGTCCAGATTTGACGAAATTGTCCTCGTTACACATGTGATTTATCCATTACAATTTGGTCCATACCTCTACAAGAAGTATCTTTCCATACTGCTATCAGAAGGTTGAATTTTAAAAACTTCTAATGGTCGTTACTGTCGGTGACAACCGAGATCACTGAGTTTTTGTTATGCCGTTCGGACATTCATATGATCACCACAGCCATTTTTGATTGCTTCTAGCTGTGCTTATCGGTTCTCCATTTGAAGAGTTTGACAGTATGACCATCATCGAATTTGCCAGGATGCCCGGTTAACGTCAAACGATGTGTTTCCAGTGCTTCAAACAACGTGCTTGATGCACTTGAGCACAGAACCACTCTGCGCATAGATCGTATGCTTTTGTTTGGTGGTCTATCGCAAGCTAGCATGACGAGGCTACCGCTACTTTTTTTTTGCTGGTTGATACAACAGGATGCCAAAGGTACCCATGTAATCAGTGCAATTGGCATCTTATAACATGTGTTGTACCATCCACACTAGCATAGCTAGTCCAATCAGAACTCATGGTCATAGTGCATTCGGCACTAGCACCAGTAGTGCATTTAGCATCCATGACAAAACTGCAACTCGCAGTTTTTGTCAAATGTATGATTGACATTTATAACACCAGTGCATTTGGCACTCCTCTCAATGATTTAACCGACACCCTCATAGGCCATGCATTCAACATCATGGAAATCGTGCGTTCGACACTCTTGTGAATGCTCCAATTGCATTTTCCATGTTGGTCATACTCCAGGGACGACCGGCACTTGTCAATCGTCCATCATGCATGGATTTCCACCATCGTGTGTGTGTGTGTGTGTGTGTGTGTGTGTGTGTGTGTGTGTGTGTGTGTGTGTGTGTGTGTGTGTGTGTGTGTGTGTGTGTGTGTGTGTTGAGTGTAATCAGCACTCACGTTTTTGTTGAAATCCATTCACAAATGATTTACCCATCATTCTTGGTGCAATCCACACCCACGTGGATACACAATTGGCATTTGATTTGGTCATACCTCAATATACCATGAGTAATGCGTTTGGCACTAGCATCGTGGATGCTTCCTTCATCCGTGATCAAAGTACAACTGGCACTTTTCACTAGTGTGTTAAACACGGACAAAAAATCTGCAACCAGCACTTGTGCTCTCACCTATAGTGCATTCGGCACTTACGTAAATGATGTGGTCGGTGCTTATGTAATTGTGCAATTGATACACACTTTGTGCTGCCACATACTTTGCATTATTGCGATGAGCAGGGAGTTACCAAGTGGTGAGAAAACGTACAGTGCATTTATTATTTTATAGGTGAAATAGCTCAGATACCCATAAAACGCAAAGTGTGACTCTCATCCGCCCGTCGTTGGGAACAAAAGCAACAACTGGCCCGTTGTTTGTAAGGAAAGCAACCATTCGCCCGTCGCTCCCCGGGAAAGCAACCATCCACCCATGGTAACTTCACTTACCAAGGACTACTGGTACCTGCGTTATATGTGTTGCACCGTGGGCTCATTGTTACCTTTTTTTTAGTGAAACCAAATGTTGAGCTTTGTTTCCACAGTCTGTACAATGAGAAGCTGCATGAGGTTCAATGCGACTGTCAATGTGTAGACATATATACAGAGATAATTGGTTTGGTGATGCGCTCGGTCGCGAACGGAAGGGGTTCTTCTTTTTCCATAACAATAGAGCTCTTCCGATGGCTTCGTTGTTGCTTATCGTTTTCCATACTGACATTTCGTACACTTGTAAACAATAAGGCGGATGAAACACGGCCTGCATGCGCAGATGCCAGCTTGGCTGCCAAACCTGCACGCGTGCACATGGAGGCACTCCAGTCACCTCCTTCCCTTGTCGCACGTGTGTACTGCACGAGGATTGGTTGCATAACCCCTCCATGTGCATTGTAATGGTCCCTGATATGCGTTGGCAGAGGTCAGAGTCAGCGTGAGAATGTACGGAGGCTAGTAGCCCCCCCCCCCCCCTAGTGTGTGTGTCATTTCGGCCTGTCAATTGCCGAGGTGCAACAATGCCAGGGTTTGGTGTGTGCGCGGTGGAGCATCAACATGGTGTTATCTCTCCTGATCAAGCGAAGTGAGTCGAAATGCAAGGTACTTGAGGCATGTATTGTGTTTAGAAAATGCCAATGTGCCCATTGTTGGCGCTATGGCACCCCAAACCCGGGGCAGTGCCCAGAGGGCGGAGGTTCCTGCCTCCGCTTGACCGGTTCGTGCAGATTCCACAAGGCTGCCCACTCGCCCACCCCACTCATGTGCCCAGGCATTGCTTTCTACAAGTGCCGCGCTCTCACCACCACTTCGCCCACTTACACGAGGACGGGCTGTCACATCCGGCCAGTGGAGCTTGCCCGTGGTAGCTCAGTTTCGCGTGCCACGGCCGCTACCTCCCCGTCATGCGGCCTCGCCGGCAACAGGGGCCACAACTCTGTCTGGGCCTTCAGACCCAAAGCGGCACAACCTTGGACGGCCAAACCCACGGACGCCTGTGGAGTGGCGCACCACTGGCGTGGTTGTGGCGCCGCCGGGTGCACTACCCGCCGAGGCAACGCCCGCTGCACCTCCCGCTGCACATCCCGTGGCACCAATGCACGGGACGAATTGCCACACCAGCCACAGTACGACCCGCTACGGGACCCGCTACGGAAGCCGCTGCACAACCCACTACACCACCCGCTCCACCTCCCGCTGCCCCACCGGCTGCACCATGCGCTGGTCGCCTAGCTGCACCACCCACTACACCACCGCTGCACGACCCGCTGCATGTCCCGCTGCACCACCCGTTGTCCGACCTGCGGTATGACCCGATGCATCACCACCTCAGCAACACGCCTATCACCTTGCCGTGCACGGAGTTCATCCAGCGCCTCCTCCAGTAAAGTCCGAGAATCCAGCACACCAAGTTTTCAATTGTGAATCAGGTGCTGAGGAAGAATTATTTTTCTGGCTGAACAGAGATCGGGACTATGAGGACAGGGAAAGATGTTTGGAAGAAGAAGCTGAGGAGAACCTACGGTTGCTTCGGATGGAGCCACGCTCCCCAGAGCAGACCAAGGCTCCACCATACACACAGACGTGGGCAAGGCACCGTGTACTCTATCCTAGTGGCTCCACTGGTAATTTGTATGTCCCGTTTTCTACATCCATAAACGTCCTGCTCTGGTGCATGTCCGCTCTTGCAGTTGTACGGTTTTCAAACCTGTTACGCAGATGATGCCGTATGTCCTGTATTACTTAGTGGTTTTGCACTTCTTTTGATGCGCTAACATGTTTAGGATAACACATGGCCAACTATATGTCCTGTCCGTTTGCAGGAACGTCAGATAGCTCCTTCGACTGTACAACCAAGAAAAGAAAGGTAGATGGTGACGACCTCGTGGAGGGCAGGAAGTTCCACAACATGGCATCAAAGACTACGTGGTAGCAAACCATTTCGGGCTACACAGTGTTCACAGCAAGCCTGGCTGGATCGACGTTCGCTGCGTGGAGGCTGTCAGACGTGGCTGTACGTGGAATGTCCGCGCGATTTTCTCTTCAAAGCTGGAGGCGGTCAAACTGTCCCATGTCACAGAAGGCCACTGTTCCATGCCGACTATTGGCCGTGGGAACCCTGCTCGAACAACTAGGTGGATTGTACGCCACATATTGCAGCAAATGGCGCGGGATCCGACAACACCTCCGGCCACGCTCAGAGCCATCATCAAGGATGCCGTGGGGATTCAGGTGGCCAACAGTATGATGTACCGTGCCAGATCTATGGCACAGGCCCAACACATGGGTGCCAAGGTGAAATCATGGGCTATGTTTCCGGCGCTGTGTAAGGAGGTATGTGACGTGGCCGGCCATGCCTTCTTGTTCACCTGTGTTCTGACTTCCCGCTTTGAAACTCTAACAAATTGTTCATGTGGGCGTGTAGCTGAAACGTACTGATCCGGCAATCCATGCTGTGGCGGAGCTGGATGCACAGAACAAGTTCAAGTGGGATTTTGTGGTGCCTGGGGCCACCCGCTTTGGCTAGGACTACAAAAGACGGATCATGACAATGGATGGCACATTCCTGAAGAATGGCCACAAGCAAGTAATGCTGGTCGCGCAATATTTTTACGCGAACGACCACGCATGCCCCATGGGCACTGGTGTCTAGTGAGAATGAGGAAACATGGATGTGGTTTTGCGAGAATTTGGTACGAGCTTATCCCTCTGCTTGTACTGCAGGTGCAGTCATTATGTGAGACATAGAAGCTAGCCTTGCAAAGGCCCTGGTAAGACACTTGCCCGTCGCTACCCACACTTATTGTGCCTGGCATCTGCACAGAAACATCCAAGAGACGTTTGGCAAGAAGGCGGCGTACTGGGCCTGGAAGTGCGCACAGGCACTGACATATGAGCAGTTTCACAGGGCGGCACGTCACCTACGGGCAGCTAGCAAACGTGCTGCAGAGTACCTCATCCCAAGCCGAGACGGATAGGGTGGGATTCCTCTTCAGAAGTGGACCTCATACATGTGCCCTGTGCCCCGGGCCGGTCACATCACCAGCAACGCGTCAGAGTCGCTCAATGCCCATCTGAGAACCCTCCGCAAGATGTACCCCTTCTACTGCTTCCTGCAAGTGTACTACTTTGTGCAGGGCATCATGGCATAGTGCCGCAAACAAATAGCCAAGTGCAACAAGACTCTTGCCCCAGCTCCAGAAAAACGCCTGCTTCACAGCTCTGTAGTTGCACATGACTACGACATCATAATGGAGGGGCCGTCCTCGGCTATGGTTCGTGGCCCAACAAACATTCGCCAGCACGTGGACCTTGCCATGGGAAGTTGTGAGTGTCGTCGGTGGCACGAATTTGGCCAGCCATGCCAACATGCCTGTGTCGTCATGATGGAGGTGGGTGAAGACCCTACTGCACACGTGAGTCGCGGTCAGACAGTGAGGTATTGGACCCTCACCTACGCCAACACCATGTCGTCACTCTCCGTCGCCGGACTGTATCAACCTTTTGAGTAATGTGCGCGTTGCAGAAAGTAACATTCACATTCAGCATGACCACACTTGTTACTGATTAAAGACATTCATCTCATGTGTTTCCTGTTCTGAAGCACTTAGTGCATTAATTAGTGAGATACATGTCATATGAGTTCAAAATGAGACCACAAAAATATGAGAATACCCTGTATTTGAGGTACAAGAGGTCATGAGAAAATAAGCACAGACAAAACAGTCGTATCCTGTTAAGTTTGAATACATACTCCACATTTTGCTATGCACAGATGGCCAACATTCACATTCAGCATGACCACACTCGTTAGTGACTAAAGACATTCATCTCATGTGTTTCCTGTTCCGCAGCACTTAGTGCATCAATTAGTGAGGTATCTGTCGTATGAGTTTAAAATGAGACCACAAAAACACGAGAATACCTTGTATTTGAGGTACAAGAGGTCATGACAAAAGAAGCACTGACAAAACAGTCATACCGAGTTAAGTTTGAATACATAGTCCACACGTTGCTATGCGCAGATGGCCAACATTCACATTCAGCATGACCACACTTGTCACTGACTGAAGACATTCTTCTCATGTGTTTCCTGTTCTGCAACACTTAGTGCATTAATTAGTGAGGTATCTGTCATATGCGTTTAAAATGAGACCACAAAAAAACAAAACTACCCTGTATTTAAGGTACAAGAGGTCATGACAAGATAAGCACTGACAAAACAGTCGTACCCAGTTAAGTTTGAATACATAGTCCACACGTTGCTATGCGCAGATGGCCAACATTCACATTGAGCATGACCACACTTGTCACTGACTAAAGACATGCATCTCATGTGTTTCCTGTTCTGCAACATTTAGTGCATTAATTAGTGAGGTATCTTTCATATGCATTTAAAATGAGACCACAAAAACACAAGAATACCCTGTATTTGAGGCACAAGAGGTCATGAAAAAATAAGCACTGACAATACAGTCGTATCCAGTTCAGTTTGAATACATAGTCCACACGTTGCTATTCGCAGATGGCCAACATTCACATTCAGCATGACCACACTTGTCAATGACTAAAGACATTCATCTCATGTGTTTCCTGTTCTGCAGCACTTAGTGCATTAACTAGCAAGGTATCCTTCATATGCATTTAAAATGAGATCACAAAAATACGAGAATACCCTGTGTTTGAGGTACAAGAGGTCATGACAAAATAAGCACTGTACCCGCATCTGTGGTCATAGTCTGGCGCACCATAAAGGATCCGGATGGAACCAGGGCTGCCAGTGTGATGGGCACCAGAGAGGACGGCAATGTGGCAGCTTCACACCCATGATGTGGCACATGTCGAATGGATCACTTGGAGGGGCCCCCAAATTCCTGGAGTCCCATAGGCACTTGACGTTGTTCCACTCGACCCATGCATGAAACTGGTTCATACGGGTTCGTGGAGGAAGGACTTCTGCCCATGGACCAAAGTGAGGAGCATCCGGTCCTCCATCCCACAACTGGAGCGGCGGCATCGGACGTCCTCGCAGCTTCAGCGGATCCGAAGAAGACATGTTTCCACGTGAACACTGTGCCAGTGCAGGAGAAGTACAAAACGCGGAAGGCGTGACTTATAAAGTGCAAAAGGAGCCATGGTTTGGCATTGAAACGCATCTGCTACATTGTTTCTCCTGTCAAAAGTTTCCCGTTCTACAATCTCGCACACCACAGTGGGTCCGGATGGACCCATGGCTGATAGTGAGGCAAACACCATGCAGGACGGCAATGCGGCGGTCCCATGATCCAGCACATGTTGTATGGGTCTGCAGGACACGGGCCGAGTCCGTTTGAGTCCCACATGCACTTGATGTTAACCCATCCTACCCACGCATCATATAGGTCCATGTGGCAGCCATCGTCCTTATCTCCCGTCCATTTCTCTAGCGGCGGCAATGGATGACCCTTGAGCAACAAGTGTTGCGAGGACGTCATGGACGGGGATTGAATTGAACATAATCAACGACAAGTTGCATTTGCTAAGCAATTACCTTATCAACTGCCTTCATGACCTCGGTTCGCACAACAGCGAACCGACGTCGTCAGCGAGGTGGCAGTTGGCGTACTGCCTTGTCAGCGACGCTGATGAGGACCTCCTCGGATGTCACTAGGGGCGCGATGCCATTCGTTTGAAACATATCCGACGACACGTGTCTAATGTCTCCACGCACCCATATCCTTCATGCAAATTGTCCACAAACTTGCAACGATTTACGTCAAACCTAGGCCCTAGACAACATGGTTTGTGCAGAGTATATTTTCCACAAGCTACAACTTCCGGACCTCTGCTGGAGGTTTGGCGACGTACCTGCGCTTGGGCACAGGGTTTCCGCTCCGTTACTATTCAAGTCTGAGCGGATAGTGCATGGGCCATGGAGCTATTAATTTCTGTCGATTCCCGGATGGGTAACATTTTTTACCGCGTGGGCGGCTGGTTGCTTTCTTGCTCGGCATTGATACCTGCGTTATTTCCTGCGGTCCATTGATACCTGCGTTATATCGTACGCGACTTTGGCATATCAGCTATTTAGTTCTGAAAACTGGGTACATCGTGACCGAACCCTTATTTTATTTGGATTCAGGACTTTGTCTCGATGGAAATCACCGTTGTAGTTTTGCAACCCAGTGTACGGCGTAGTGCTCATTTGCACAAATAAAACTTGTTTAGTGCATGTGCAACAAGTCTTGAGCCATGTTGTGGCTTTTGAGTGGTCACCCATTTAGGGTATTTTTTCCATGAAAAATCTCCAATAGTGAGGTTGATAAAAAAAATACGCACGATCAGTGCATAAAACTTTTCAAGTGCTAAGAAAATGTCCGTTTGCTGCATTCCAAATGCCAGTTCCATCACATGGAACAACTTGTTCCTTTGTCAAGGACACCTCAGTGTAAGCTCTTTACCACGTCATGGTGGCAAACCCATGACTGACACTATCAATTCCGGGCTTAATCGAGGAAATCGTCCTCACCTCTAGTGTGAGTAGCACCAAGAGGTTTTTTCCTTAGCACACTTCTGGAGCTCAGTCTGAGCTTCAAAGTGGTTTTTATGGTGTCCAAAATGGATACCAAACAGAGATCCTGCCCTCCATTTTGTGTGGAACCCACCGGGATAAAAGACTTAGAGTATTGTGGAGATGAGGAGGAAAACCTTTGTTCTATAGTTGAACCAACGACCATTATTCCCTAGAGAAACCGATTACCAACTGTGCTCTATACGCACATCAACAATGGTGTCAGTATCTACTATAACGGTCTTCGCTATCTCCGAGGCCATCCCGCCGCCGGAGACGGGAGGAGGGAGGAAACTTCCTTCCCTCATTCCTTCTTCGGCCGTTTGACAGGGAGAGGTGGTGGGGACAGCTCCTCGCCTCCCCTCTCAGCC
>SZWC01004806.1:23700-33873 GCA_023375785.1 Penium margaritaceum | reverse complement strand
CCGCCGATGCCATGGAAGAGGGAGGGGAGAGGGACTCCTATCCCTCTCCTCCCCTTTGGTTCCATTGGTGTCATGGAGGAAGTGGAGAGGGAATCCGTCACTCTCCTCCCCTTTGGCGTCATTGGCGCTATGAGAGGAGGGGGGAGAGGGACTCCCGACCCTTACCTCCCCGTTGTCGTCGTCAGTGCCACGTTGAAGGGGGGAGGGAGGGAGTCCGTCCCTCTGCTCCCCTTTGGTGCCATGGAGGGGGAGGAGGAGGGAGACTTTCCCATCACTCCCCCCTTGGCGAGGGGGAGAGGAGACCTCTCCTCTCCTCCCCCCTGGGTGACGGCACCCCGGTCAACATGTCAGGTCTGCGGGTGCTCGCTTGCTCGGCCTGTCGGGCAAGTGGGGGCCGTTCTGCTGCAAACCTCTCTTTTCTTATTATCATTCAGATTAAGCTCCTACGTTGGCACCAAATTCTGAATTCCACCAGCTTCCTGTTGTGCTGTAGGGCTAACTCATGAGTGTCATGAGCAGCCACTCATTGGGTGGCGCTTTGCCTGAACCATTGAGATTTCTCTCGTTCCCATCGCTCGATCGACAATCGACGATCGATGTGATGTGCGATGAACGGACGGATTGAGTAAAAAATCAGATTTTTCTTTTCAGAAGTCTGGCTCTAATGCCACTGTAACAACCTTGGTCTGTTTTGGGACTTACTTCTGAACCCAAAGCGTAGGCCCTCAGAAAGTGTAGTCCAAGGAGAGTGGGAAAATGGTCGTCTCAGCCATTTTGACTGAGATGAACGGCGACACGAATGGACGCAGTCATCATAGAAAGTTTTTTGTAAACATGCAACCTAAAACCCTATCGTTCCACATGGCACATCCACATGGGAACATGACACTAGCGGCCAACTAGAGGGGAGGAGGAGTGATGCGATGGATTTGCCATCGCGGCACTCCTTTCACCTCAAATACGACCAAGGATTGTTTTCTTGGCTAGATTCGAACCACACTCTAGTCTAATATTTTTTTTTTTGGATTTTGGCTCCTCAAAACTTGAGCCTCGAGTACCCAAAGTACCCAATACTTATTTTACAACCATTTTTAACCTTAAAAATGTTCCATACGCTACAATGGATCTCTTGAGTTTATAAATGTTACATGTGTTTGGGTCAAACGTGCATGTTCACAACCTCGGTGCGAGTTTAATGGACCAAAATCAAGTGATCAAGGTACATTGCGCTTGCCTCTCCCTCTTTGAGAGCTTTGTCCGAGCATGAATTGAGCCCGCTTATTTTCAAAACTCATTTTGAAAGGAATTTCCGCAAACTGGCTACAAGGGGCAAACCTCATTATGCAACAAGGTCGACCCCAAGGGTAATTCATATCTATCCGGCTTTAGCCGATAGTAGGGTAATTATTTCAATCTTCCCCATCCGTGGTTTCTTTTGCCGCCGCTTCTCCATGTATCAACAAATGAAACAACATTGGAATTTGGAAAATTCATGCAACATGTTCCTTTGGATGCCCATGGGGAGCATTTGATTTAGTGGAAAAAACTCAGTGGAAGCATGCACCAGTTATTCTACAACCTTGCACACATAGTTGATTCCACCACTAGTAGAACACTTAAATTTTATTGGTTTGAACTCATGTGTGTTGGAGCTATTTGGGAGATCTCATGATTTCAAAATACTTGAGAGATCATGCTACTAGCGGAGCGTAGTGGAAATCTTATCTTTGAATATCAGGTCAATTATGGATTTGGCAGGATGTTTCTTTCATTTGATTTTTTCTCAAGGACATGTAGGTCCATGAATAACAATAACATGAGATCTTGTGTGAGGAATGAGTTTTGGGCTTTACAGTCACAGCACAAAACATTTTGACCAAGTGAATGAAGTGGAAATTCTAAATGGGATTTCAATAGGCTTTGGTTTACGTGATTGTTCCCCATACACCGCCTGATAGGCTTTCTCAGTGCCACAGAGGAAGGTTAACCCAATTATCCATGCAATCACAAAGAGAACAAAACATTGTCCTAAGGATATTACTCCCGCATCGATGCACATATGTGGCCAGGCATTTTCCAAGGCTAACTTACTCGCTCCTACCACCTCTTCGCGGTCTACCCAGTCTAGGTGACACGACGACATGCTGCTAGGAAGATTTGTCTAAACAAGAAAAAAAAGTTTGTAACAAGCATGGGAGAAGTATGCATAAGCAAAAGGAGTGGATGCAAGAGCAACAGAGCGACAAGAGCAGAAGAAAAGAGGAAAGAGTGAAGAGTTAGCTGGAAATTTAGCATGATGTTCAACAAAGGCGAGGAAGAGTGCTGAATTCTGAGATATATGAGGACACACCAAGAGAATGCAAAAGGCAGGAGCAGATGTCTTGTAGAGCCGATGGGAGGAGCGGAGTAGCGGACCAAAGATTTGTGATAGTGTAATGAGAATGGCTGATGTAGAGTTCTTTAGAGACGAGTTTTTGAGTGTAGACATGGATTGAATAGGATTCTGCGTGTGCTCAATATGGTGGTGGCATTTTCAGGGACAAAAAGTGAGTGAGACTATGAAAACTGCCATGTTTTCAGTTCATCCCAATTTTTAACGACTTCCAGGTTTACGATGAGATACATTGTTTCCTGGTTGCCAAGATGAATGGATGCAAGACTGCACGTGCTGGAGACCTTGGGACATGGAGTTTTTATCACGTCCTCAAACACATGAAATGATGAAGAAATGAGGAAGCAATGCTCTTATGAACAATGGGGATGGCAGGAGGAATGCCACTAAAGCTATCAAGAAGCAATGTCAGTGATGCAGCCGCTACCAGACCAGGGAGTTCCACCCTCCGTTGCTTCTGATGCTGCAAAATGGGTTCGCAATGCCGATTGGTGCTTGTGCAAATGCTTCACATACCACCATGTTTGTTCTTTATGTTTGTTAGAATGGTTGTCGCCGGTCATCTGATATGTTTTTGGTCCTCCAACCACCATAGCTGTAACCATATGCTCCACAAGTATTAACATCAGCACTACGCAACAAAGTGAGGATTTACTTGTTGCTCTGATACCACGAGGAAATGCACATTCTTCCATTAAAGGCTCCTTTACATCCACGAAGTCACACAATAGCAAAGTTGCAACGGTCTAAGGCACCATGTCACTTTCTCCTTGTCTTAACATCAGCCACAAAAAAATCTAAGAGAGAGCATCGTGATCCTCAGCTCCATTTGCAACATCTTTGCTAGTTGCCACCTCATTTTGTGTTCCACCTTTACGGTATTCTTGGCTGTGGAGGTGAGACTGACCTTCTTCGGTTATAGCCACCCATGCAACCGTTGAAGCAACTTTAGCCGTAGCATGAACGTAGGATTAGCCTTATGCTCGAGAAGCAACAGCATCGGTATCCACCACCTCCTCTGGGGGATGGAGTCACCTCGATGCCACTCACAGTTGTGGGGGGAAGACTGCCCTTAGCAAGTTTTACTACCAATATAGCAGATTTCATGACTTCTTGACAACATTGTGGCAGCATCATCTTGGGTGCAACATCATCCCCATGGCCTCCTAGGCTGTGGGTATAGCTATCTCCACCAGCTGATGGGGCTCTTTTGGCCACGATATCCATGTGTCTGCTAGGCAGCAATATCACCAGTAAATTGATCACGTAAGACATGAGTTCAGCCCGGTTGGAGTATTTCCAGCAGTAGAGAATGTTTTGGAGGTGTCTTGGAAATGATACTAGGCAGCTGCTTTAGCCAATGCATGAATGTACGACATGCACATAATAGTAGTTCTATTATTCTCCCGACTTTTACAGCTAGAGCATTGGTGGCAGTAGCAAGAGATGCAAAAGTAGAAATAGTCAGCAGGCTTGGCATTACAATGCGTGGAACAGTGGCAACAGGAGCGGTGACAGTAGTAGTAGACACACACCAATTTACACTAGAGTCTCACTAGCAACAGAAGTAGCATGTGGCCTATGCTGGCAGGAGCAACGCATCCCAGCAACCACAACAACAGTAATAGTTACACGGCATCCTAAATCATGCCAAGAATCCTTAGCAAAAGCAATTATACATTAAAAAAAAAAATTGGTATCCAAAATTATATGCCATGTAATCCATGCACCACACGCTGAACCCAGAGTAGTTACAAATAGTAGCCGCTGTTACAAATTTTCCACAATGCTCAAAATGAGCACCTTGACTATGGTGATACATAGTTTTGTTACTACTTCCATTTCTAGTGTTAAGAGGTAGGCATGCACTCCATCCATCATAGCAATTTTCACTGTGGTCTGGTCTTCCCCTACTACAACAGCCACTTCCATAGGATTGGTACGATTTTCCACAATGTCACATGCCATAGATCTTGTCTCCACTAGACCGTCTGTCTTGACTATTGCGCCAGCCATGGTCACTAATTAATTTCATCACAGCATCAGCTGTTGCAGCCACCGCTCATGACCCTCATTCACAAGCTGCTACATGGTTCTTGTGGTGAATGTGGTGTACCCCAATAAATCTACGTGCATCCTTGTATGTTTTGCTTTATCTATCTTTCTTGTGCTTGAATCTCAATTCTGTTATCTTGGGCTACATTATCCTACAGTGAGGAAGGCCTTAAGCCTTGGACACAGTCATTTTTTTCATGCCCACAGGGGTGCAATATTCTCTTCCAAATGTTTCGTAGCATGGTTGCCATTTTCACTCATTCCTCACAACAACAAGGCCATTTTCGTGCATGGATGGTCACCAGTCATTCCAGGATGAATACTCTTTAAATTTGCAGCTGAGATGAGACAACAAAGCCTGTACCTTGGACACTGTCACTTACTCCATGCCCACTGGGATGTGGTTATCTCTAACTTGTTTTTTCTGGTAGATTAACTTATTGTTGCCATGACTAGTGATGACTAGGTTGTCATGGCTGCATTGCAAGACAAACTGCTTCTTCACGCAACCCTCGGCCCCAAAGCAATATAGAACAACTGTTTTAAGATTGCCGATGATGTTGCAACCCTTGTCCTGTGGCATCTTCTGATCGCCACTATCGTGCCTCCTACAATCACTGGTGCCACTTTCTCAACTACTTTTGATGTTGCTAGGTCTGCCTCTATAACCACCGTAATCACTCCTCTACAGCTCACATTCTACTTATTGTCATTGCCTCTCGCCATTGGCCTTCCATTCTCCATGTGGGATGTTTGCTACAATGCTTACACTCATAAGGACCATGCATGAAAGAACTAGTTCCAAGCTAATCCCAGTGTAGTTCCGTCATTTTTCTTTCTGCCGGCTAAGTCCATGCATGTCATCTGTGTGTTGATTACCGCTATGCCACGACATCTGATTTGAGGAGATACACATTTATAATACAAAATTTACAATTTGCACATCCTCATAACTAATTCATGCTTATTTCCTGCTACGCCGCAGCTGAATAATGACAAGCCAGGCATCACAAATTACATCAACCATCCAATTTAACACTTTGTTCATGCAAAGCTAATAAGATGACTGACGCTTACTGGGTGCGCGTCTTGGAGCTCCTCTGTGAGCTTGGGCCGGAAATGCCTGGTCAGCTATCTGTTTTTCTCACAGGATGAACCGATTTTTGTTCATGGTGAACGGACCTGTTCCAGAATTCTCTGACCTGTTTTGCAAGTTTAATGCTGATGAGCTGGAAATCTTGTTACTGAGCCCATTTCCCCAAAATTACCTCATGGTGTTGGCACACTCTGGTGCTTCACTTGTAATTGTTTTAGTTTGTGGAAAAGCCTTCAAAATTAACACCTCTATGGCTCCAACATCATGATCATCATTGATATCATCACAACTAAGCCAACTTCTTTCCTCCCTGACCTTTCCCCATTGTTTGCATCTGCTGGGGAAAAAATGCAAGTTAGGGTAAGGATTAGGAATGGAGTAAGCATAAGGATAAAGATAAGAGAAATCTGTCTTCCTTTTTCTCCACCTGAGCCCACTTACGTGATATGCTGGAACTTCAGGTATAGCAACCAAATTGTTTTAAAGCGCGATCCATGCGCGTCCACCAGGTGCATATTAGAGGATCAACCACCGCGGCTTCCTCCTCTTCCACCGTACCTTCTTCAACTGCTGTCACGACATTCTTAACACAGCTGCACACCACACACAGAGTGCCAAAGCCCACATGGAGCTCGCAGCCATCCTATGAATCCCCTTTCTAATTGGACCTTCCATCCGCTGCCTACTCTCCACCAGAATGGTTTTATTCTCCATTCCCACCATTGTCTCAACCACCTCCAATCCGAAGGTTGCCTGTGTTCCTTCCTTGACATCTCCGTGCAGTCTAAAGAATGAAATAGAGTACAACCGTTTCATCGTCTCACTAACTACTTTGTTCTTTGAATTGGTCCTCCTACAATATTTTGGTCACCTATCCCCAACGTCCACCCCTGTCCCGCTCTTTCACCTGTGGAGTGGGATGCGCACCCTCCCTGTACCTCAAAACTTGGCCGGTCACCTGGTTCTCTACTGATCTAGTTTTGTACTTGTGGTCCAACTTGTCCCATTTGGGTCTGAGACTCCATCCTCAGGTAATTAGCCAGTGTCATTGGCCTCTCCTGGCTAATGACGATGGCGCTGGAGTCCTCCTCCCATGGCTCACCCCTCCCCTATGAGTCCTTTGTGGAAGTACTTCAGGCCCTTTTGCAGAACACCAGCTGTGATTGTGATCCCATTGCATGTGTCACCTTTGGACTGCGGTGTGTTCCTCTGTGCTATTCCCGTGAACTCAGGTGCCAGTGCACTAACCAGTCTCGGCTCCTCAAGCCAGTCTTAGTCTCAATACGAGTCCTGGACACCACACATCATGCTATCCACCAAAACTGCCACTATTGAACAATGTTTAATCATCATGACTGCACTCACGACTCTTGACGCTTTTGGCCTGGCCATTAGAGTTCTCCATCTGAAGACCATCATGGGGCATGCTTATGTCACAAATAAGTTATAACATTCGGCAAATACGTCAATTTCATGTAGCATCACCAAGTGTCATGCCAATACCTTTCTTGGGAACATGTAAGAATCAGCCTCACCTCCTCTTGCCTCTCAGATAAATTCAAGACCTCAATAACGGTTTAGGTTCCAACTAAAACCACCTTCACAAAAAGCTATTCAGTCATCCGACTGTTGACATTGACCACCAAGGCATCCTGCAATAGTGTGATACCTGTCACCTGCGTCCTGCTAGTGGAACGAATTCATTTTTAAACTATGGTTTCCTTGTTGTATCTGTACATACCTAGGATGTTCATTCCCTTGAGTTTAATGAAGAGTTGTTCTCTTCATCCTGTTTATCTTTGATTGTGCTATTCTTGCCACCGTGCCTCTGCTATGTCCTTCTTTGCTTGCTCATCCTTTGCCATTCATTCTCTTACCACTCTCTTGAATCTCTTTGCTCCACCACTCCACTCCTCCTTTGAGCTCCATTCACTCCAAGCACATCACTCATTCTTGTTCCTTGTATTCTCTCAGCATGCCCTAATCTACACTTGACTTTGACTTCCCATCTCTCTTCTTGTGCTTGCTCTCATTCAGTTATTGGGTGCATCCTTGTTCTTGTCCCTGTCCTTTCACTTTTGTAACTCAAGCTCTCTCCTACGCACTTTGGTGCTTTTGCCTGCTTCTGGTATCACTCATCTTGACTCTTAACTTCTTCGGTCATGGGATCAGAGCTGCAGGAAACATCAACTGGTACCACTGACCAATTCATCGTGTCTCCATCACCATTTCCATCCCTTTCTGTCAGCGCTTCTCCCGACCCATTCTGCTGTCGCTTCCACTGCCAACATCACCTCTGCCATCTTTGCCTCCACCTCCACAGCTAAGATACCAACTGGCAAACATCGACCTGCTCTGTGTCCAATCAACCGCATGTGGTGGTTCTCACCTTCCAATCTGGTTGATGGCTCTTCTACTCACTTGCCCGCTTGCCCTCCTTCTTCATCGAAAGTTGAATAGCATCGCCTCACATTCAAGCAAAGAACATTGATGAAATACATCACCATGACTGAGCATTGCATCAAATAGAATGATTGTCCATCTTCATCTATTGCCACCAGCTCATAGCAGCAGCTGATTTGCACCACCACTACTCCTCAAACTTCCTAGCACCTTTTGCTCCACCATGCATTTCCATCAAATGCCCATATTTTTGCCATCTAACTGTGTCTCTTGCAAATCTTCAGCTCTCATCATCTCTTCTGCCACTCCTGCCCTTCCTCGTGGCCTCGTGGCAAGATCACCTCTCTGTTGCCACTTCTATATCCCGCATTTCCTTTTGCATCTCCTCTTCCTCTTATGACCAATGTCACTCCAGGTTCCCCCATCTGCATCAGCGCACTCCTCCTCTCTTCCACCTCTTTGTTGCATGATCTTCTTGAGCAGTCCTCTCACGCCACTTCTTAGAACGATCCTGCTCCATCATCATTTTGCAGAAGTCATCTCCTTCTCATCTGCCTCTATCTAATTTAGCAGCCCTCATGCGCAGCTTATCATCATCTTCTTCACCCCTTTCATCAACATTCATCTTCATCATCAATCAGCACACGAGGTCCATGTCCTGATCGTAGCTTAGTCATGAAGAAATAAATCTCTTATTAATAAGCAATCTGTCCAGCATGAGGATGTGGATATGTCAACTACTTGCTCTATAGTGATCTTCGTGTTGGCCTGAGGGTGAGTGTGCACCCTGGAGGGTCCCTAGAAATGGCTGGTTCACACCACCAACTATTCTTGGAGAGTCTGAGACTGTGGAGGCAACTGGTTCCAAGGATGGCAGAAAAATGGTCAGAGAGTGAGGCAATAATTTTGGCCTCAATTGACTGGGAATTAACACTTGATCAAGGCTCACAAGCAGTGGAGTTTTATAGCCACTGATCTAAGCTTTCCAGAACACCAAAGCATGCCAGACTTGAAGCTTCCTAGCAGATTCTATGGCTTCTAGAGTGGCCCTTGGTAGGTTGTCCCTTTTCCCACCTATGAAGGCATCCCTTCCTTCCTCTAGAAGCTTCTGCCCCTTCCTAGATTCCTCAGCTTGCTTCTAGTAGGAGGGAAGGTATCCAGAAGGCCAAGACACCTCTAGATGCCTTGTAGGACAAGTCACCCCTTCTGGAAGATGTGGCACCTTCTTGGACCCTCACTTAGCCTTCTAGAATCTCAAGGAGGAATTCTAGAGTTTGAGCTAGCTTCCTGGCATTTATTTTTCACCTCCCTTGAGGCAGGGCAGAAATTGATCTTGTGGGACTTGACCCCGGGCCCCTGCCTCTAGAGGTGGACACCATTAACCACTAAGCCACTAAGGCTTGTCTTTTTGGTGTTCCTTTTTGGTGTCACTCCTGCCATGGTGAGGAGCATCACTCCAACACTTCGTCTATGTCATCCCTCCATTAGCACATNTGGTTCATCCCTGCACCCAGAAACCAATCAATCAGCAGTTAGAAATCAACATCTGGAACCTGTCACCCAAAACCTGCACATGTCACTGTATGCATCACTGTGACGTTCACCCAAACCAGCAACACATTTCTCACGGCGCATTGGCACCTACCTTCCCCTTGCTGCATTCTACCCCTTAGCTTAGTTCATATGATTTTCCCGTGTACCCAGTCCATCATCTTCATCCATCAATAAGCTATCATCAGCAATCATGATCAGCCCGGCTTTCAGATCCAGACGTATTACTGCCAGCTTTGCGGACACCTGTGTCCATGCCACTTTTCTCTAGGACACACATTTTAACCTCTGCACCTTCCTCATCAGAAAAATCCCATCAAATTGCCATCACCAAGCCTTTTTCATCCAGCAGAAATGTGGCTCTCTGCCCTCTATGCTAGCCGTTTGAACACCATCACACATGGGTCCTGCTCCAAGAGCATCGCATCAAGCAGAGCCTGCAATTACACTCAAGTTTTAAAAGCTTGCTGTTGGGAAACCTGTCAACCCTAGAGGAACTGGAAACTGTTTGTCTTTCTGCTCATCTGGCTTGAGCCAATGGGCAGCACAAGCCATTGCAACCATGGGCCAACTTCTTATCAGCTGACCTACACCTCTCTGCACTGACATTTAGGACCAGTTGTGGCAGAACCCCCTTCGTGAATATCATCAAGTGAGCCCTCTCTGCTTCGCCACG
>SZWC01004805.1:149008-166437 GCA_023375785.1 Penium margaritaceum | reverse complement strand
GAGAGAGAGAGAGAGAGAGAGAGAGAGAGAGAGAGAGAGAGAGAGAGAGAGGGAGAGAGAGAGTGAGCAGAATGCTCCCCCTGCACGTTCCTCAGACGGCTGAACGTGTGCTCACCACCACGCGCGGGAAAGCTCGAACCCGGATGTCTGCTCTCACTCACTCTGGTGCGTCTCGGAAATGGAAGCAGCCCAAATGCCGGAAGTCCACGAGCGCTCGCACGCCTACAACGAAGTGTCGAAGGCGTTGGGCGAAAGTCAGGCGATAAAATGTGCTCCTCTGCGTTCACAGACGCCCAGTACTTCCCGTTGCCCTCTCCACCGACTCCTCCTACCTTCGCACCACCGCTTCGAAGCAGAGAAGCAGCATCAGCAGCAGCTGGTACGTGCATTAGCAGGTTCAGCAGGAGCAGCAGAAGACAGGTGCTGCGTGGGCCGCCCGCGAACCGGCCGGAAAACGCGCATTGTCGTGTGTGCATTTTTTCCCTTTCCCCTTATTCTGAATAGGGTTTTCAAAATGTACCGCAGTTTGGCATTGCTACCAATACTGGCCAATTGCTTTACCTCTCTCACACATTTAGCAATTAAAGAAGCCTCCTATGAATGGCCTCACCAAACTAGCCACAATCAAGGGTGCGGGGGATCCCTTGCCAAAAACAGCTCCGGCACCGGCCGACGTGAATAATCTTTTAATGAAGAAGCTTTGTTGCAAGAGAGAAAATGGTAAACAATAAAGACCTCTTTTATGGCTTTTAATTTTGAAAACATAAGCATTTTTGTCAGAAGGCATTGAAAACATTTTTTGAACAATCACTATAGAAATTTTGTTTTTTAATTCTTAACTCTTTGTTAAGAGAAACCTGGATAGTTAACAAGGATGAGGTATCGGCAAAGGATGATTCGACAGATTGGGAGAATTGGATCATTTATTCTTACGAATAAGAATAATCCAATGATATTTTACGCACATATATTCAATATTGAAAAACAACATGAGGCATGTGTTTGGTCTTTGATGCTAGAGTTGAGAAATGCTAGTCAAGTTACGTTGTGAGAGGTCGCTATAAGGAACTCCACCAATAATTTGGTAGGTTTTCATAATATCAAGGCGCAAAACTATAATATTACAACAAAATCGTATTCAAATATGGTTCTTGTACAAGACAATGTTGTTGACCATTGTACAAAGTGTTTGAATGTGACATAAAATTTAAGAACAGTAGGTCGGAGCTTCACATATGTGGCCATAACACCCTTCATCCACCGGGTAAAAACTCAGGTTGAGGTGCAATGGACCACAATTTTAATGCTAAGATTTCCCACTTTCAAATTCATTTACTCGTGTATTTGTTTTAATACTCGTTAATTCTCATTTTGAACACAAGATAATGCTTTTTCTATCTCAAACATGTCACAATAAAACATTATTCTATCCAAACTTCATATACAGTTTTATTTTAGGAATATAAATTGCAATAAAACATGTAGAACATGCATGAAAGGAAATTCATTTAAGGAATCACATGAAATCTCTTTTTATTATAAAAAAATTTCTAGTTTTTTAAGTTTTGGTTCATCCTTATTCAAAAATTTGATTTTGAAAATATCCGGTTATTATTAAAAAGTTATGGATTCTCATTATGCATTTATTTCATTTAATATAAACTTTGTGTTAAATTTACAAATAATATAATTTTAGATGATTTCATTAGGTCTAATTGATGGTAATAATAAGAATTCTAATAATAATTAATCTTTGAAGAAATAATGAGAGGAAAAAAACAAGATTAACACTACAAATTAAATGTATACCGACATAACCTAGGATTTCATATCAATGTGAGACAAGAATTTTACCATGGAAAAAACATGAAATATAATTATCATATTACATTCTCTTTATTGACAATAATGAATGCTACTAGATAGTCTAAATGATGCTTTTATAAACACTTCAAGAAAAGTTAACCTTCCCATCAAATGAACCCTGCTTGAAGTTCAATTTTTCCGCCATTTCCACACATCTGACAATATCTTTACTGTAGAGAAAAGGGAAGAAACCATATTAGTGAAGGGCAAGCGAGACACTGTATGAAGGCCAGTATACTTGAGCTGGAGATAGGTAATGGCCATCGTGAAAAGGATTCGCGAAAAGTCCGGTTGTTGAAGGGCCGGAAAAATAAGGGCTAAACAAGAAACATGACCATTCCAAGGAGGACGCGTGGAGACGCCCACGCCACGGAAGGGTCCTGTGTTGTTTGTTGCGACCAGGGACATGCTCCGCGCTCTTCATCATTAGTTTTCTTTTTTTTCGCCCTTGGTCGTAGCCGAGTGAGGAGGGTGCGCAACCTCAGCAACGAGACAGTCCCGACGCTTGAAGCCGGCCTTCCAAGGATACTATCTTGGTGGAGAAAAATGAATCAACAGGTGCTTTGCAAGAGTTTGAAGGCGAAATTTAGGCTTAGAAGGTAGCGCATTTCACTAATTACAAATTTTCATATCTCTTTGGGACAAAAGAAATGAGATGCACTCTTGACAAATGATTTTGGGCCCCGGTCCTATGTGTCCGAAGTGGGGGGGCTCCCTCGTCACCGAAAAATTCCCATGCCTTCATGACACCCCACGAAAAGGAGAGGACAGAAGTGTGGATGTTTCCATCGAAGCATAAAGCCAAATGAGAGACATAGCTCGAAGTATGGTTTAAGAAAAAGACAGTTGCATAACCCCATGGATTGGAAATCAAATGATTCGAAGGTTTTCGAACCGTTCAATTTTGTTGGCTAGCTAAGATGGGAGGGGTACCATCACATCGGCAGGCTTCCTCGGCGGTCGCGCTGCCGGCAGTCACTGCCACAGCAGTCGCTGTCTGCATGCGTCCAGCGCTTATTGTCGTGCCTGCGTCGTCATGCGCTGCCTACGGTCCCAGTTGCATGTTGCATGGCCCTGTTTGGCAACATAGACCATCGTGGGCACTGCCTGGGTTCAGGCTCCCATAAATCCTTGCTACTATTTTTCTAGCAGATTCTGACCACACGGCTGCGTTTGCAACGTCGGTATTATGGTATGGTCCAGTTTTCAGGCAAAACGGGCGACGCCCGGGTTTTGGGCTGTCGGCCGTCTGGCAAGCCTCACCGAGAAAACCTGCCAGCCTGAAGTTAGCTATTTTCTGATTGGCTGATGAACTGAGTAACAAGCTCTACAGAGCTGGGAGGGTGGCTAGAACTTGGAGGGGTCTTCCATTGCTAGGCAGGCCTGCTGGACTAGCACGATGCAGCAAGCAAGTGCAAGGAGTCAGATAAGGTCAAGACAGGCCATGGATAGCTTGACGGAAGTGAAAAAACGAGCAAAGAACGAACAGTCAAGTCACAGCAATGCGAGGTGTTGAGTGACGGGCAGCGAGCGAGCGAGAAGCGAGCTCGCTCTCGCTCGCTACCCTCGAGCTGTGGGTGATCGAACCACCTGTCCACAATAAAAAGAACTCCTTACAAGCCTGTCAAGTTTCAGGGCAAAATAAGTTGTGAGTGTGCACCCTGCTCGGTGAGCAACAGCACCAAGAGTGAGCCTGCGACACGTGAGCATCAGTTTATGTCCACATAAATCCAGGCGTGTGTAGTCGTGCAGCCAGGTCACCACGGTGAGGTCATCAGAGGAGACGTCTCTCTCCGGTCAGTCACCTGCATCAGTGAGGTGGGGTGCAACGAGGCCAGAGGTCACTACGTGGTACTGTCACACACATCAACACTCCCCCATGACCCACAGCCGGCACGGACTCAGACACTCACAACACGACACAGACGTCACAAGACGTGACACGAGACTGAACTGTACACAAGCATTGGCACGACACATCAATCAGGAGCGTCACGGGAACATAACAACCCAACGGAGTGAACTGCAGTCTTGAACGCATTGCTGCTTAGTGCCTTCGTGAGGAAGTCAACTCGCTTCTGTCGGGTGTCAACCCAGACAATCTGGGCATCGCCTGCAGCCACACGCTCACGTACAAAATGATGTTCCACATTGATATGCTTCGTGCGAGTGTGATGCATTCCATCATGCTCAGCAATAGCCTTCGTGCTTTGATTGTCACAGCGCAAAGTGATGCAGCGGATGGGAACACGCAACTGCTGCAACAAGCGACACAGCCAAACACTCTCACAGGTGCCTGCACCAAGCGCGACATATTTGGCCTCACTAGAGCTGCGTGCGACACAGCCTTGCTTGCCACTTTTCCATGAGATGGCCGTCCCACTGACAAGAAAGACATAGCCAGTGCGACTGCGCGCATTTGCATCATGCGCCCATTCACTGTCGGTGTAGCCATCAACGACTACCGACGGCTGTGCCCGGTAGCAGAGGCCCACTCGTGCAGTGGAAAGTGCATACCTGACGACGCGCAACGCTGCCTCCATGTGGCGCGCTCTCGGGCACTGGGAGAACTGGGCAAGGAAGTTCACAGCAAAGGCAACGTCTGCTCTGGTGGTGGTAGCCAGGTACATCAGGGAGCCTATGACTCGAAGATAGTCTGTGACATCCACCGGCTCCCCCAATTTTGATACATCCAGAGTTTTCAGCAGCCTCTGCCCAACGGGCGTCATCGGTGTTGATGCGGTGGGCACGGCCTCAAGGAGGGCGACAAAGCGCTCCCCCAGGCTCCTCACGTACGCCGCCTGGTGAACGTGAAGAACGCAACGAGCACGATCTCGCTCAAGCTCCATGCCGAGAAAGACACGTGCTGGACCCAAATCTTTCATCTTGTATGCAGACTGTAGCAAAGACTTCACACATGACAGTGCCTCTCGACTCGGAGAGGCGATCAACAAGTCATCGACGTAGACGAGGATGGCGGCAAACGGTGTAGACCGAGGTGTGACGAAGAGGGAAGGATCCACTTTGCTGCGTTGGTACCCCCCCTTTTCAAGGGTGGAGGTAATCTCCTGATTCCAACACCGTGGTGACTGCTTGAGACCATAGAGGGCCTTACGCAGTCTCCAGACTCTGTCGGTGCCATCTGAGAACCCTGGGGGCTGCACCATATAGATTTCCTCATCCAATCGTCCATGCAAGAAGGCATTGTTTACGTCCATTTGCTCGAGCTCCCAATCATGGTGTGCTACGAGGCTTAGGAGGGCACGAGCCGTGGTGTATCGTCCGACGGGAGCGAATGTCTCGTCGAAGTCAACCCCAGGGACTTGGGAGAACCCCTTGGCGGTGAGGCGTGCCTTGTACTTGTCAAGTGCACTGTTGGGTTTGTACTTCCGACGGAAGACCCAGCGGGCGTCGATGGCCTTACGGCCGGGCGGTAGATCGACCAGCTCATAGACAGCATGGTCGTCTAGGGCTCTAAGCTCTTCCCGCATCGCAGCCTCCCATTGTTGTGCGTCTGGTGCCGTGCGTGCCTGTCGCACCGTGGTCGGATCAGGCGACGTGGGTGTAGAGGCAGTTGTTGCGTGGCACTCAGCGATGCTGCCAAGAATGGCAGCATCAAGCGCGCGCTCATGTTCCGTCCGGAGCAGTGTGTAGCCGAGGACTGAGCTAGGGTGGACAACCTCTGTCGCCAAGCCCAAGGCATCCATGCCGGTTGGCAAGGCTGGGGACTGCGCAGGTTGGGACTGAGGACGGACAACGGGCACAGAGACACTGGAGGAGCGCGTCGGAAGGGCGCAAAGACGCCCACCACGGACAAATGGAGAGACAGGTGCAACACGTGCCGAACAGGGAGGATCTCCGAACGATGGAGAAGCAGGTTCGGAACGAGTGGGCACGTCAGTGGGCGGACTGGATGGGGTCGTAGAGGACCGTGCAGGGGACACGGGCGGAACAGGTGAGGATACACCAGGAGACGTCGGAGCGCCAGACGAGCCCGATGACACAGACGGCAGGAACCCTAAGGACAGCGTGGACACGGTGCTGGGCACCGGAGGACGCTCGGAGGGTGAAGGCTGCTGGGGAGATGTAACAGCAGGGACCACAGGGACAACTTCCCCCCGCAACCGACAGAGCGGCAGAAGGGGGTCAACAGACGAGGGACGACGGCGGTCACGGAGAAAGGTGGACTCGAAGAACAAGGCATCACGGGACTCAACGACACGCTAGTGCTCAGCGTCCCAGAAGCGCCACGCTTTGGACTGCGTAGAGACACCCAGGAAGGGACAGAGGTGACCACGTGGGGATAGTTTCCCATCGCGGAGATCCTCAGGCAGCCAGACAGACGCAACACAGCCCAAGACGCGCGCAAGGCGAAGGTCAGCGCGCGTGCCATACCAGCGTTCAAACGGAGTGACAGTGCGAGGGAGAGGACCGTGGGGAACACGGTTCCAGACCCAGATCATGTAACTCATGGCCTCAAAGGCAAACAATGGGGAGAGGCCAGACTCGGACAAGAGGGTGCGAACACCGTCAGCAAGTGTTCGATTCCAACGTTCAGAGACCCCATTTTGTTGGGGTGTGTAGGGAGCAGAGGTCTCCAGACACACCCCTTTAGACTCAAGAAGCCGGGCGGTGGGTCCGAGAAACTCACCGCCCCGGTCACTGCGAAAAACTCGCAGCGAGCGCTGACACGCGCGTTCAGCTTGCACCAGCCAGGACTCGACGACAACACAGACATCGCTCTTCTGACGAAGAGCGAAGACCCAACGAAAACGGGAGAAATCATCAGTAAGGCAAAGGACGAACCGACCGACACCCCCAAGGAACTCATGAGGGAGGGGACCCATGACGTCTGCGTGGACGAGGTCAAGGGGGTGGGAGGTCTGGGAGTCAGACGAGGCAAAGGGAGAGCGATGCATTTTGCCTTGGGCACAGTCAAGACAGTCAGAGGGACAAGGTGAAGGAAAGGTGGAAGGAGTGAGACCAACAGCGGGCTGGAGCTTAAGCATGCTAGAGATGGCATCCGTGTGTACGTGACCAAGACGACGATGCAAGAGCTGAACAACGTCAGGAGAGAGAGAGGGTGCGACATGGATGAGGGAGGACCCAACAGAGGCGGCAGAGGGGGCAAGAAGAGGAACACGGTAAAGTTTGTCACACTTGACACCACGCAAGACGACACGATCGGACGGATGAAGACGGACTGTGCGAACACCCTGACTAGCCGAAAAATCCATGCCTTGATCATCAAGGGAAGGCACTGACAGCAGACTGAGCTCCAAAGACGGTACATACAGAACGTTAGGAAGAAACAGCACTTTGTTGGGGCCAACAAAACGAACCACACCGATGCCCTGGACGGGAAGCAACTGGCCGGATCCAGTCCGAACAAAGCGAACGGAGCCTGCAGGACCCAACGAGACAAACGCAGAACGGACGGATATCATGTGGTGGGTGGCTCCCGAGTCAAGGACCCAGAAGCCACTAGAGACACGGGTGCGAGGGAGGACGCCACAGGTAGCAACAGTGCCAACGGAGGGAAGAGACGAAGAGCACACAGAGAGACAGTGAGGAAGAAAGACAGACTGCCAATGCTCGACCCACAGGACAGACGTCGACGGTGACCCTAAAACATGGCCGGGGGGATCCCCACGCAGGACACTGTCAGTCTGACACGAGAGACCTTTGGCCAACGACGTCACACTCTCACCTCCCTGATCGCGAAGGTGAAAACGTTGGAGGAGAGACTGCTCCAGCTGGTGCTCGCCGTCGACCGAGGGTGCAGATGACGGAGGAGCAGACCCAGAGGATGGAGGAAGCCACGGCGGCGCAAAGTAGGCAGGCGAAGGGGGGCCGGCGTACACAGGCGCTCCATAGGACGGCGGCCATCCCCAGGGGTACGGGACTGACGGAGCGGGTGGAACACCAGCGGTGGAGTAGGCCTGAGAAGAGGAGGAGCTGGTGGAACGGGAAGAGGTGCTGGAGCTGGAGTTGGAGCTGGCGGTGGAGGAGGAGGAGCCGCTGGTGCGTGTCCAGTGGGCACGCATGGCGCGGACAAGGCGGAGGTTGTCAGGGGGTGCGGGGCACGTACGAGCAGAATTCTCGGAGGACCCGCAGTTCCAGCAGACCACCTCACCAGGAACACGAGATGGAGGTTTGTTCTTGGCCTTGCCTTTGCCCTGGCCACGACCGCGTCCACGACCACGGCCCTGTGAGGCAAGAGCTGTGGCCGTAGAGGTGGACGGTGAAGAGGAGGTGGTGGCGGATGATGACGAGGTAGGAGAGGGAGAAGAGGAGGCAGTGGTAAGAGCGGCTACGCCGGCCAGTGCTGTACGGTGTAGGCGTTTGTTCTGGTGGCTGGTCCACCAGGCAGCAAGACGCTCAGCGGTGAAGTCCCAAAGCGCACCCACACCAGGCGGAGACTTGGGGGGAACAGGCTGTGAGGCAAGACGCTGCAACTCATCAGCCTTGACGTCACGTAGGAGATCGGACAGTTCGGGGATCAACCCGTTGACCATGGTGAGGACAGCAGACAGTTACCCTGGGGCAGCCTGGTCAAGCTCACGAAGCAGTTTGAGACCGCGGGCCCAGTAAGCATCAGCCGTTTCGTTCGCACGCATCAAGAGCGTGTTGAATTGAACGGTGAGCGCACTTTGAGCTGCCTGACCAGTGACAGTATTGCGACGACGCAGCATGCAGTAAGCACCAATCGGGTCAGCCAGACGCGAAACGGCTGGGTCAGCGTTGTAGGTGCCGACATCGTCGACTAAGGTTTCTGGCGCGGCAGCAATAAGGGCACGGACAGCGCGAGCGGATTCGGCGGCATCAGGGGTGAAGGGAGCAACTGCTGGGAAAAAGTGCTCCCATAAGCGTTCTCCCTGAGCCCAAGTGCTAAAGCGGGTCTCCCATGAGGAGAAGGCAAGGCCAGGTGCCAGGGCTGGAGGCTGGGAGAAGAAGTCATGCTGACGAGGTACGGCAGCAAGGGTGGCAGCAGAAGAGGGGTTTGTCACAGATGAGGGGGCAGCGCTGTGTGCAGCGGATGGAGTGGACGCAGCAGCAGCACTAGTGCCAGCAGTAGTAGCAGCAGAAGGGACTGACACAACAGGGAGACGCTTCAGCACAATGGCGGCGACCTCATCAGCAAAGGCCGCGCGATTATCATTCGCGACTTTAAGGCGATATTCACCCTCGCGCTGAGCCTCTCGAGCGTGGTTTAGCTGACGCTGCAGGTCAGCTATGACTGACTCGTCGTCACCAGGCATGGTGACAACGACAAGGTCCTGCCCGAAAAATTTCGGCACAGTTTCCCCAGCCCCAGTGGGCGTGGGAAAACTGGGATGCCCAAGGCACGTGGGAGCTGTGCTGCAGGACAACCCGACCCCGATATGACACACAAGCCACCACACAGAAGGGAGAGGAAGAGAACCAACAGGAGAGGCAGGTGCACGGAGAACCCTCACGCACGAGGAGGAGGTGAGGGGGAGTGAAGAAGGGCGAAAAGAGGTGAAACAGCAGCGGCTGCAGCAGCAGAGAGGACAGAAACTGTGGACGCAACTGGCACCACTAGGGCAAGAATCCCAGTGGTAACTGCGACCCCCACTGTAGTGATGGCTACGGTGACGGAGAGAGCAGCTATGACGAGGTTGGTGGCGGCCGATGATGTAGAAGTAGCAAATGTGACGGCAGTGGCAGTGGAGGTGCGAATGGCGGAAGCGGCGGATGAAACAGCAGTTGTGGCAGAGGCCATGGCAAAGGCAACGGCGGATGCAGCTACAGCAAGTTGTGTGCCCAAATCTGCCGCCGCTGCAGCAATGGGCCCGGCGAGCACCGCTGCCTCAGTATACGACTCCGTTGCTCGCCCTTCCGAAGTGGAGGCGGCGGCGCGAGACGCACGAGCGGCGGCAGCAAATGTGGCGGCAGTGGCAGTTGCAGCGTCTATGACAGCCGTGGCAGCACGCGTGAGTGTGAGGGAGAGGGGAACAGCGCCCTGGTGCAGCAGTGTGTGCAAGTTTGATGCATCAGCATCCGTCTCAGGGACGGAGCGCTGCTGAACCCCCCCAAGAGAGTAGGAGTGTGAGGGGCTTACCGGGCGTTGTGCCGCACTTGCAGATGANCCGGCGAGCACCGCTGCCTCAGTGTACGACTCCGTTGCTCGCCCTTCCGAAGTGGAGGCGGCGGCGCGAGACGCACGAGCGGCGGCAGCAAATGTGGCGGCAGTGGCAGTTGCAGCGTCTATGACAGCCGTGGCAGCACGCGTGAGTGTGAGGGAGAGGGGAACAGCGCCCTGGTGCAGCAGTGTGTGCAAGTTTGATGCATCAGCATCCGTCTCAGGGACGGAGCGCTGCTGAACCCCCTCAAGAGAGTAGGAGTGTGAGGGGCTTACTGGGCGTTGTGCCGCACTTGCAGATGATGGTGCGGCAGTGTTGCACTCACGAGAGTGTCGATGGCGCACTGGACCGTCCTCGTAGTGCTCACGGGATGGTGCCGCACCCGGTGTCTCGCGCTGAGCCAGTGTGGCTGTGAGCACCACCGAGGTGGTGCTGTCGTTGTAGTCACGAGGGTGCAGCTGCGACGGCCGCGGCTGCTGCTTCTGCTGCATGCTCGGCTACACTGACTTGCAAAGCTGTGACTGTTGCTAGAGCTGCTGTAGCAGAGCGGAAAGTTGATGCTAGCTCTGCTGCGGGTGCGGATTCATGGATGGGCTGCTGGCTGAAGTGCTCAACAGCCGCGGGCAGAGCATGTAGCAGCTTCAAAACGGGACTACGGCTGCTATGGAGAATGCAGCAGCCGGTAGAGTTGCTGCTGCGGTTCACGGCGGGTTACAGATGCTGCACACGCCGGCTGTTGCTGTCAGCTTCTAGCAGACCCACAGCTGACGGGCAGAGCCAGCATAGCAGGCGGCCGAATGCTCCAAGGCTGCTACCCGCGACGGCTACTGTCCGCTACGAACGACGGCGGGCGGAAGCCGTAGGACGGTGGGCCGCATGGCAGTCTGGAGAGGACATGCCAGCAGATCTCTTCGGTGCGCAGGGGAGAAAGCGCGTGAAGGGGATCACCTCACGATTTTGGCCCAGGACTGTGGTCGGCGGAAGAGACTGCTGTCCCACTTCTTGTCAAGCTGCTCTGATACCAGTAGGTAGGCCTGCTGGACTAGCACGATGCAACAAGCAAGTGCAAGGAGTCAGATAAGGCCAAGACAGGCCATGGATAGCTTGACAGGAGTGAAAAAACAAGCGAAGAACGAACAGTCAAGTCACAGCAGTGCGAGGTGTTGAGTGACGGGCAGCGAGCGAGCGAGAAGCGAGCTCGCTCTCGCTCGCTACCCTCGAGCTGTGGGTGATCAAACCACCTGTCCACAATAAAAAGAACTCCCTACAAGCCTGTCAAGTTTCAGGGCAATATAAGTTGTGAGTGTGCACCCTGCTCGGTGAGCAACAGCACCAAGAGTGAGCCTGTGACACGTGAGCATCAGTTTATGTCCACATAAATCCAGGCGTGTGTAGTCGTGCAGCCAGGTCACCACGGTGAGGTCATCAGAGGAGACGTCTCTCTCCGGTCAGTCACCTGCATCAGTGAGGTGGGGTGCAACGAGGCCAGAGGTCACTACGTGGTACTGTCACACACATCAACAGGCAGGCCTCACCAAGAAAACCTACCAGCCTGAAATTAGCTATTTTTTGATTGGCTAATGAACTGAGTAACAAGCTCTACAGAGCTGGGAGGGGGGCTACAACTTGGAGGGGTCTTCCATTGCTGTTCATTCAAAAGGAAACCATGCAGCAGGTTGGGGCAGCAGCGTTGTTGATGCAGTGTGTGGGCTTCCACGCTCGTTGCTTAAGTCAGCTTTCCCCTCAGTCTGCTGCTCTAGAGTCTAAGTCTGGAAGCTCTGGGTTTTGTTACTCAAAAACGCGCGCGCCAGAGTTAGCGCCATAAAGCAGCTGAAAACTGATAATGACTGATTAGGAATGAAGAATGAACAGCAATGGGGGACCCCTCCAAGTTCTAGCCCCCGCCCCCAGCTCTGTAGAGCTTGTTACTCAGTTCATCAGCCAATCAGAAAATAACTCAGTTCAGGCTGGCAGGTTTTCTCGGTGAGGCCTGCCAGGCAGTCGACAGCCCAAAACCCGGGCGTCGTCCGTTTTGCCTGAAAACTGGACCATACCATAACATCGACGCTGCGAACAGAGCCGTGCGGTCAGAATCTGCTAGAAAAATAGTAGCAAGGAGTTATGGCAGCCTAAACCCAGATAGTGCCCACGATGGTTTATGCGGCCAAACAGGGCCATGCAACATGCAACTGGGACCCTAGGCAATGCATGACGACGCAGGCACGACAGTACGCGCTGGACGCATGCAGACAGCGACTGCGGCGGCAGTGACTGCCGGCAGTGCGACCGCCGAGGAGGCCTGCCGATGGAGCTGAACACGTCGCCGGAGAGGGGAGGCTCCAGCGAACCGCGAGACGACCTCAACGTGTGTCGGCTCCACCGGACGACACTCCATCTACGTCGAGTCTCGCCGTCAATCATTTTCACGCCAATGTACACAAGCCAGGAGGACACAACACAGCACAATGAGCGCAAAAAAAACAACACTCCCCCATGACTCACAGGCGTAGTGCACATGGGCGGGCAGAGACACGGTCAACACAAGGACTCCCCCAGGACATGCAGAAGTGCAGGTAAAGACGAAGAAAGCAAGTCACGGACGCACACCGACTGAACTCACAGCCTTCTTAAACGAGTCTGCTTCAGTGCCTTGGTCAGGAAATCAGCCAGTTGCCGTGCTGTCTCAACCCACACGATGCTGATGCTACCGTCGTGCAACAACGAACGCAAATAGTGATACTCAACATTGATGTGCTTTGTGCGAGTGTGATGCACACCGTCATTGTCTGCAATGGCCATGGCACTCTCATTGTCACAATGCAAGGTGATGGATGCGACAGACTGACGTAACTCGGACAACAGACGACGCAACCACACGCTCTCACACGCGCCTGAGCCAAGGGCCACGTACTCAGCCTCAGCAGTGCTGCGTGCAATGCACCCCTGCTTGCCGCTGCGCCAGGACACAGTTGTGCCCCCGACCAGAAAGATCCAGCCAGTGCGACTCTTACTGTCTGGATTGCCGGCCCAGTTGCTGTCAGTGTAACCCACTGCGACGACGGACGGCTGACGGCGGAACATGAGGCCTCGCTGGTGGGTCAAGACGACATAGCGCAATACTCGGATTGCGGCCTCAAAGTGGAGGTGACGCGACTCCTGAGAAAACTGGGACAGGAGGTTAACGGCGAACGCGATGTCTGGACGCGTCGTCGTCGCCAGGAACATCAGTGACCTGATGACCCGGAGATACGTGGTCACATCAATTGGCTCCCCCACAACAGCTGGGTCATGACTCTTCAACTTCACCTGGCCATCGGGTGACATGGGTGAGGAAGCGCTGGGCACGAGGGGCAAGTCCTCGGCAAAGCGGGCTGACAGGGTCTGCACATAGGCAGCCTGGTGGACATGCAGGACGCCCTGAGAGCGATCATGCTCGAGCTCCATGCCCAGGAAGACTCGGGCAGAACCTGTTGTTCTTCTATACCCCATGGCCACTGCTATGGGTTGACGGACAGGTTGGGCATGCACTGCTCCCTTGGAGTAAGTCCCCCAAACCTTGTTCTTGGTGCAAGTCCAAGAGAGACACCAGAAGTGTAGCGCAACGGATAGCATGTTGGACTTAGGGACATCAGGTGCTGCGATCAAGCCTTGATGTGCGTAGGAGGTTTTTTTACCTTCTAGCACAGGGGAAGTTTCTTAGACATTTCTCCATGCATGAGGAGAGTGCGCCACTTGGCGGTCAGTGGATGCGCCAATTGGCGGACTGGTGAGGTGGTGTGGAGTGACCACCCCAAAAGTGTCACTACCCACACACCTTAGAAGCCAGGCCTAGGACTATATGTACCAGGCTCATTCCTCATTCTAATTACACAATCTGGCCTTAGATGCTCCTCACAGATTTGTCCAACTAAGGAACAGTATAAAGAAGACACTGGTTGGTCTAAGCCCCAGGAGTTAGTGTTTGACTAGCACCTCGCGCGAAAGTGACCAAGTGTTAAGTAGACACAGTTGCTAGCAAGTGATTGCCTAGGAACTACTCAGTGTGGAACCGTGATCCTGAGGGTGATATCTTCTCCTAGCTGAAATGCTAGGAGCGGACGGCAGGTGCTATTGTGTCGGCCCTGTTTTCTAGTCCGTTTGCCTCAGGCCGGTTGACAAAGGGTTATGGGCCCACACTGACCAGTTGTAAGGCACGCTTCGCTCAACTCTGGTACGCTCTCTCTAGGTGCACACGCCGGCTCCATCAACTCCATCAGCTCCATCAGCTTCATCAGCTCCAACGGCTTGGTCTGCACCTAGCACACAGGGACTAAGGACAAGCTCTGCCCTTAGAGGCACGACCCTTGTGTCCCAACCAGGACAAGCTCCGTCCTTGGTGGCAAGATCCTGGGTGTGTTGGTGTAGATATATTCTCTGTCTGCAGGTGAACATCGGTTGGAGGGGTAAGCAACGGATCTGCATCTTAAAACCGGTAGCAGACATCAGCTAACATCAGCCTACATCGGCCTCAACGCAGCAGAGACGTGGGAAGCAGACAAGGGCAACAAAAATGGTTGACCCATCGAGAGGAGTGGGGGCTGCCGCAGGGCAGTCCTCAAGCTCAACAGTGGCTACCACAGGGCAGACCACTGGAGCAAATGTGAGTGCTATGTNGGACCCCTGGGAGGAATCCCCATTTTCGAGGGGATTGACTTCCCCCTTTGGAGATGGCAGTTTGAGCTGGCGATGAAAGTGCGCGGCTTCATCAAGCTACTGAAGGGAGAGGAGCAGGTTCCCGCGGAAGGCACATCTGAGCATGAGGCTTGGATGGATCGAAATGATATTGTAATGTCATTCCTCAGCAACGCGATAGCCAAGAAGTATGTTCCCATCATTGCTGGGTACATGCTGGCTTCCGAAGCTTACGACAAGCTCAAGCGCGTGCACCAATCTACCTCCCTCGTGAACAGACTATTCATCCTACAACGGCTGATCAGCATGCGGGTGAATGAGGGCGAATCAATCCCTGATTCCCTACAGGAGTTTGAAGGACTCCTTGGCGAGGCTCGCCAGATGAACTGGGACCTTGACGAGAACATGCAAGCCATGATCCTCCTCATGGCGCTACCGGAGAGCTGGAGTCCAATGATCACCGTCATGGGCGGCTGGAAGGAGGAAGACCTGACGTACACGGCAGTGTCCGAGTACGTGCGAAACGAGGCCATGCGCCGCAGCGGAAGTGAGGCTAATTTCTCAGCCTATGCCGCACGCTACGGTGGCCGCGGGAGCAAAGGGTCAGCCTCTGGTCAGAAAGGCAGCAGCGGAAGCGGTGGTGGCGGAGGCAACAATGGCGGCAAGGCTCCCAAGCGACAGGGTAACTGCCACAACTGCGGCAAACCTGGGCACTGGGCAAGAGAATGCAGATCGCCAAAGAAGGAAGACAGCGGAAGCGGTGGGAACAAAGGCAACAAAAAGGGTGGCAAAGAAGCTACGAACATGATGGCACAGAGCACGCCTCCAGAAAAAGGAGCGGCGCTGCTCAGGCCAGGAGCTTTTGGGCTTGACTCCGGCACCGATCATCACTCTAGCAACGACCAGGCTGGATTTGTCTCCATCGGCCCCACCGATCGGCGGTTCAGATGCGCAAACGGTAGCGTCGTGAACGCAAAGGGCGTGGGTGACAAGCTGGTGAGCATCAACCTTAATGGTGCAGAGAAGGATCTACGGCTACGTGATGTGGTCTACATGCCCTCCTTTGCGGCAAACCTTCTATCCGTGTCAAAGATAACGGACAACAACATGACAGTGGTGTTCACACAGAAGAAGGCGGTCATCGCCAGGAACGAGGACATCAAGGTCCTCTATGCCAACAAAGATCTCGTGGCACAGGTTCCACGGGTTGACGGACTCTACGTACTGCAGACAACNTGACGTGGTCTACATGCCCTCCTTTGCGGCAAACCTTCTGTCCGTGTCAAAAATAACGGACAACGACATGACGGTGGTGTTCACGCAGAAGAAGGTGGTCATCGTCAGGAACGAAGACATCAAGGTCCTCTACGCCAACAAAGATCTCGTGGCACAGGTTCCACGGGTTGACGGACTCTACGTACTGCAGACAACGACAGCAAAGAGCTCGGAAAAGGAGGGCCATGCGGGTGCAGCGGAGGCAGTGGTCTCGGCACCAACACAGGAGAGCACACCAACAAGAANTTAATGGTGCAGAGAAGGATCTACGGCTACGTGATGTGGTCTACATGCCCTCCTTTGCGGCAAACCTTCTATCCGTGTCAAAGATAACGGACAACAACATGACAGTGGTGTTCACACAGAAGAAGGCGGTCATCGCCAGGAACGAGGACATCAAGGTCCTCTATGCCAACAAAGATCTCGTGGCACAGGTTCCACCGGTTGACGGACTCTACGTATTGCAGACAACGGCAGCAAAGACCTCGGAAGATGAGGGTCATGCAGGTGTAGCGGAGGCAGTGGTCTCGGCACCAACATAGGAGAGCACACCAACAAGAACTGAAAAAGCATCCTCTGCCACAAAGGACGAAGACACTGATCTGTGGCACAGACGCTTTGGGCACGTTGCAAACAGCACGCTCCAAGTCATTCAACAACAACAGCTGGTCCGTGGCATGGATGGTTGCAAGAAGGATGCGGTTGAGTGTGGCAGCCTGTGTGAACCTTGCCTCCAAGGCAAGACCAAGCGAACTCGCTTTGAGCGCAATGGTCGTCGCGCAGAATCAGCCCTTGACCTGATTGACACCGANGACTCTACGTACTGCAGACAACGACAGCAAAGAGCTCGGAAAAGGAGGGCCATGCGGGTGCAGCGGAGGCAGTGGTCTCGACACCCACGCAGGAGAGCACACCAACGAAAACTGAAAAAACATCCTCTGCCGCAAAAGACAAAGACGCTAATCTGTGGCACAGACGCTTTGGGCATGTGGCAAACAGCACACTCCAAGTCATCCAGCAACAACAGCTGGTCCGTGGCATGGATGGTTGCAAGAAGGATGCAGTTGGATGTGGCAGCCTGTGTGAACCTTGCCTCCAAGGCAAGACCAAGCGAACTCGCTTTGAGCGCAATGGTCGTCGCGCAGAATCAGCCCTTGACCTGATTGACACCGATGTGTGTGAACCCTTTCGCACGGAATCAAACGGTGGTAGCAAGTATTTTCTGACCTTCATAGACGACCACAGCCGCAAGGTGTGGATCTTCTTCCTCAAAACAAAGGGAGAGGTCAGAGAAAAGTTGCACGAGTTTTTCGCCATGGTGGAGCGGCAGACCGGAAAGAGAGTCAAAGGGATGCGGAGCGACAACGGCGGAGAGTACGAGGCATGCAAGGGCTGGTTGCGGCAACATGGGATCAACCACCAGCCCACAACGCCTTACACGCCGCAGAGCAATGGTGTTGCCGAACGGATGAATCAGACCATCCTCGGCATGGTGCGTAGCATGCTCTT
>SZWC01004805.1:134952-146494 GCA_023375785.1 Penium margaritaceum | reverse complement strand
GAGACACCAGAAGTGTAGCGCAACGGATAGCATGTTGGACTTAGGGACAACAGGTCCTGCGATCGAGCCTTGATGTGCGCAGGAGGTTTTTTGACCTTCTAGCACAGGGGAAGTTTCTTAGACATTTCTCCATGCATGAGGAGAGTGCGCCACTTGGCGGTCAGTGGATGCGTCAATTGGCAGACTGGTGAGGTGGTGTGGAGTGACCACCCCAAAAGTGTCACTACCCACACACCTTAGAAGCCAGGCCTAGGACTATATGTACCAGGCTCATTCCTCATTCTAATTACACAATCTGGCCTTAGATGCTCCTCACAGAGTTGTCCAACTAAGGAACAGTATAAAGAAGACACTGGTTGGTCTAAGCCCCAGGAGTTAGTCTTTGACTAGCACCTCGCGCAAAAGTGACCAAGTGTTTAGTGGACACAGTAGCTAGCAAGTGATTGCCTAGGAACTGCTCAGTGTGGAACCGTGATCCTGAGGGTGATATCTTCTCCTAGTTGAAATGCTAGGAGCGGACGGCACGTGCTATTGTGTCGGCCCTGTTTTCTAGTCCGTTTGCCTCAGGCCGGTTGATAGAACCGAGATCCTTCATCTGGTAGGCAGCGTGGAGTAGGTCCTTGACATGCTGGATGGCTGTCGCGTCTTGTGATGTAATGAGGAGGTCGTCGACGTAGACCAGGACCGCGGCGAAGGTCTGACCTCGCGGGCCGATGAACAGTGCGGGGTCAGCGGTGCTGTGCTGGAGGCCGCCACGGAGAAGCGTACTGCTCATCTCCTGGTTCCAGCACCGAGGCGACTTCTTCAGACCATAGAGGGCCTTCCGCAGCTGCCAAACTCTCCCACTGCCATCGTCGAAGCTTGGGGGCTGCGTCATGTAGAGCTCCTCACCCTCCAGTGAGCCATGGAGGAATGCGTTGATCACGTCCATCTGATGCAGCTCCCACCCGTGCTGGGCAACCAGGCTGAACAATGCCCGGCTAGTGGAAAACCGGCCAACTGGGGCGAAGATCTGGTCGTAGTCCATCCCAGGGACGTGAGAAAACCCCTTTGTTGTGAGACGGGCCTTGTACTTGTCCAAGGATCCGTCAGGCTTCCACTTACGCCGAAAGACCCACTTGGCACTGATGGCCTTCCGACCTGGAGGGATGTCGACGAGGTCATACACGTGGTGCTGTCGGATAGCGGCGAGCTCCTCGGCATAGGCAGCATCCCAATGTGCGGCCTCAGCGGAGGCTCGAGGCTCGCGTAGGGTGGAAGGGTCCTCTGGGCACGTTGTGGACCGGATTGAGAGGACATGTGCATCATGAGCCCCAGGTGGGATGCGTGCGAGTGCGGCCACGACAGCATGCCGATGCTCGTGAAGAAGCATGGCGTACCCCAATGCAGAACCCGGGTGAAGGTCTGCGATAATGGCAGAAGTGGTCAGGCCGAGAGCCTTTGTGCTAGGGTCCCCACTCACGACCGTGCGAGTGGAGGAGACACGTTGAGCCACAGGGGGTCGAGGCGCAACGAAACGGGGAGCGACAGTGTGCTCGCTCACAGTTGGCCGAGGTTGGACGCTGTCGCCTGGGCCACGTGTGTAGCGCGGTCGGGCAGAGGATGGTGCTGAGTCCGACGGGCCGACGGCGGCGGACGGTGCTGCTAGTCCGGAGGAGCCAGAAGACGCAACAGGCGCTGCTGGGCCAGGAGAGCCAACGGGCGCAGCTGGGGCTGCTGGGCCAGAGGGGCGAGTGGACGCGTCTGGGGCTGCTGGCCCGGAGGGGCCAGCGGACGCGACTGGAGACGTTGGCCCAGGGGGGTCATCGGAAGCGGCTGGGACTACCGGCCCGGAGGGACCAACGGACGCGACTGGGGCTGCCGGCCCAGAGGGACCAGCGGACGCGATTGGGGCTGCCGAGGGGCCAGTAGATGCAAGTGGGGTTGCCAGCCCGGAAGAGCCGGCAGACGCGACTGGGGCTGCCGGCCCGGAGGGACTAGCGGACGCGACTGGGGCTGCCGGCCCGGATGGGCCGGCGGACGCTACCGGGGCTGCCGGCCTGGAGGGACAAGCGGACGCGACTGGGGCTACCGGCCTGGATGGGCCAGTGGACGCGACTGGGGCTGCCGACCCGGAGGGGACAGTAGACACGACTGGGTCAGCTGGCTTGGAGGGGCCAGCGGCCACGACCGGGGCTACCGGCTCAGAGGGACGGGGTGATGTGTCACCCGGAAGCGACAGGATGGAGGACGGACTCACCACTCCCCCACGCGAAGGGAGGGACACGGAGGAGCCGGAGCGGATGAGGTCGCGGGGAAACAGGTCCTCGAAAAAGAGGGCATCGCGGGACTCGACGATGCAGTGTCGGGATGGGTCCCAGAAGCACCAGGCCTTGGACTGACGAGACACACGGAGAAAGGTGAAGGGGCGTCCGCGGGGGGTAAGCTTGCTACCCTGCTGTGGAGCGGGCAGCCAGACAACGGCTACGCAGCCCCAGACGCAAGCCGGGCGGAGGTCAGCGCGCCGACCGCACCAGTGCTGATAGGGCGTGGACTGGCGGGGAAGGGGACCGTGAGGAACCCTCTTCCAGACCCAGGTCATGTAGGCCATGGCCTCAAATTAGAAGCCATCGGAGAGACCTAACTCGACCCGCATGGTGCGGACGGTGTCGGCCATGGTGCGGTTCCACCGCTCGGAGACGCCGTTCTGGGCGGGTGTGTAGGGCGCAGACATCTCATGGCGGATACCGCGGGAGGCAAGAAAGGTCGTGGCCTCACCCAGGTACTCGCCACCGCGATCGGCGCGAAAGGGAGGCAGGGGATGGCCACACTCGCGCTCCGCGAGGACAAGCCAGTCCTGAATGGTTCGGGCGACATCGCTCTTCTGCCGAAGGCAGAAGACCCAACGGTAGCAAGAGTAGTCGTCCGTCAAAGTGAGGAAATAGCAACCATGCTCGCCGCCGGACTCGGTGGGGAGAGGGCCCATGACGTCCGACTGGACAAGGTCAAGGGGGGCGGACGCCCGTGAGGAAGAGAGGGGGTACGTGGACCGGTGGGCATGGGAGAGGGAAGGTCTCCGGATCAAGGCCCTTGGCCGGTTGGGTGCGGAGCATGCTCTCTACTGCGGCAGAGTGGACGTGACAAAGGCGGCGGTGGAAGAGGCAGGTGTGCTGAGGAGAAAGCGTGCTGGTGACAAACACATGACCGGTCGCAGCCGACGGGGAGGAGACGGGAGGGGAAGAAGCGAGGCGGGGAACGTGCCACAAGTTGCCACAGGCGGTGGCGTGTAGTACGACAAGACCCGACGGACACAACGACACAGTGCCGACACCACGTGAGTGCACAACCTCCATGCTCATGCGGTCAAGGGCAGTCACGGACAGGAGGCTGAGCTCGAGACCAGGGACGAAGAGAACATCGGTCAAAAGGACGTCACCGGCCAGACCACGGAAACGAACAACCCCTACCCCACGGAACGGCAACACCTGTCCGGAGCCCGTCCGACCACCGGAGACATCGCCGATGGGACCGAGCATACTAAAGGCCTCGTGAGATGCCGTCATGTGATGCGTGGTCCCAGAATCGATGATCCAGGTCTCAGCAGGGTCCTGGATAGGGGTCGCCAGATCAGTCACGGTCACATGGCAACATGCGAGGGACGCAGACACGGTGGACGGAGACGCGAAACGAGACTGCCAGTCGTCAAGCCATGCAATGTCGTCAAGGAGTGGGGTGGATGAGATCACGGGAGATGACGAGACAGACAAGGAGACTGGGTACAACCGCAACTCAGTCTCAGTCATGCAGGGATGGGCGGGTGGGCAGGAGGTGACGCAACTCGCACTTCCCTGGGGAGGAGGGCGAGGGAGGCCAAGCTGGAGCACGATGAATTGCTCCAGCTGACGCTCTCGGGATGATGGCCCGGGAGTGTAGACTGAATGCGGAGTGACGGCGCCGGAGCCCGGGTAGTGGGGTGACGGAGCCGACGAGTGGTGGGTGATGGTGCTGCTGCTGTTGCCGCAGCAATCGCTACAGGAAAGGAGGGGTGGGTGTCCCCCCATCAGAGGAGGACCCCCCTCGCCTGGACTATCAGCCATGACTTGGTGTCTGTTTTTTTTTGTCTTTGTGTTGCTGCTTCAACAAGAGGTTGGGGGAGTGGGAAGTTTACCCACTCCTCTGGCCTTCCCCCTTTCCCCTTTCACCCTCCCCTTTTTGTTGTTGATGATGTCAGCGGTGACGTCAGTAGTGACGTCAGTAGTGACGTTAGCAGAGGGGTGTTGACGTGAGCAGCGGCGAATGTTGGGGCCACCGCTGCTGCTGTTGGTGCTGATGCTGCTGCAGCTGCAGCTGCTGCTGCTACTACTATTGTTGTTGCTGTAGCTGCTGCTGTTGTTGCTGCTGCAACTGCTGCTGTTGATGCTACTGCTGCTACTGTTGCTGCTGCTGCTGCTACAGCTGTTTGCTGCTACTGCTGCTACTGCTGCTGCTACTACTGCTACTGCTGCTGCTGCTGCGGGTGCTATAGCTGCTGCTGCGGGTGCTATAGCTGCTGCTGCTCGTGTTGCGAGCTGCAACAGTTGCTGTGGCTGCTGCTGTTGTAGCAGCGAGCTGCTGCAGCTTGCTGCAACAACTGAGTGCTGCTGCAGCTGCTGCGTGCTGCAGCAGCTGCTCGTTGCAGCTGCAGGCTGCTATAGCGAGCTGCGGGGGTGGGGGAATTTTTGTTGTTGTCTCTTTTTTTTTTCTTGTCACAACGGGCAGCAGCCCACTGTCTGTTGCGAGCAGCGGGCTACTACTCGCCCATCAGCAGCGAGCTGTTGCTCGCTGGCAGCAGCGGGCTGCTGCTCGCTGCTCGCTCGCTACGAGCAGCGGGCAGCAGCAGCCGTGGCTGGCAGCTGCTGCTCGCTGCTGCTGCTGCTGCTATAGCTGTCGGCTGCTGCAGCTCGCTGTAGCAGCTGCTGCAGCCCACTACTACTGCTGTACGCTATTGCAGCTACTGCGTGCTGCGGGTGCTTCCTGCTGCTGCTGCTGCGGGCTACTACAGCCGGCTGCTGCTATGGGCTGCTGCTGCTACTTTACGGTATGTTGCTACTACACGCTGCTGCTGCTGTTGCTGCGAGCTGCTGCTGCTGCAAGCTGCTACTGCTGCTGCTGCGAGCTGCTGCTGCTACGGGCTGCTGCGAGCTGCTGCTTCTGCCTGCTGTTGCTGGTGGTGCCAGTCACTACACCTAGGTGACGTTGCTGCGTGCGTCGTCGCCCACAGACGTTTGATGCCGCCTGCCGCTAACCTCCTCGCGTCACGCATGGGGGTCAGTGCTGCCAAAGAAATTTCGGCAGCATTTCCCCTGGCCCAGTGGCTGTGGGAAAAATTCTGACGCCGCAACCAGGAGGGTCAATGTTGTCGGAAGGAATCCGGCAGCATTTCCCCTGCACTGGTGCGTATGGGAGGTCCGCAGGCGTTGTGTGGCTCTAATACCAAAAAGGAAACCATGTAGCAGGTTGGGGCAGCAGCGTTGTTGATGCAGCGTGCGGGCTTCCACGCTCGTTGCTTAAGTCAGCTGCCCCCTCAGTCTGCTGCTCTAGAGTCTAAGTCTGGAAGCTCTGAGTTTTGTTACTCAAAAACGCGCGCGCCAGATTTAGCACCAGAAAGCAGCTGAAAACTGATAATGACTGATCAGGAATGAAGAATGTGTTGGCCTGAGAGTGAGTGTGCACCCTGGAGGGTCCCTAGCAGTGGCTGGTTCACACCACCAACTGTTTTTGGAGAGTCTGAAACTGTGGAGGCAACTGGTTCCAAGGATGGAAAAATCTGGTCAGAGAGTGAGGCAATAATTTTGGCCTCAATGGACTGGGAATGAACACTTGATCAAGGCTCACAAGCAGTGGCATTTTATAGCCACTGATCTAAGCTTTGCAGAACACCAAAGCATGCAAGATTTGGAGCTTCCTAGCAGATTCTATGGCTTCTAGAGTGCTCCTTGGTAGGCTGTCCTTTTCCCACATAGGAAGGCATCCCTTCCCTCCTCTAGAAGCTTCTGCCCCTTCCTAGATTCCTCAGCTTGCTTCTAGTAGGAGGGAAGGTGTCCAGAAGACCAAGACACCTCTAGATGCCTTGTAGGACAAGTCACCCCTTCTAGAAGGTGTGCCACCTTCCTGGACCCTCACCTGGCCTTCTAGAAACTTAAAGAGGAACTCTAGAGGTTGAGCTAGCTTCCTGGCATCTACTTTCCACCTCCCTTGAGGCTGGGCATAATTTCATCTTGTGGGTCTTGAACCCTGGCCCCTGCCTCTAGAGGTGGACACCATTAACCACTAAGCCACTAAGGCTTGTCTTTTTGGTGTTACTTTTTGGAGTCACTCCTGCCATGGTGAGGAGCATCATTCCAACAATCTCCCCCTTGCGCGTCACCCATGGCAGTTGTCCATGCTCAACCTGCAATTGAAGAGCCTTTCTCCTCATGGGCGAGCTCATAATTTATTGCTCCCTCCCACTTGGCCCCATCCTTCTTGTGCAATGCCACCTTCACGCTGCTCTTGCGTGAAGAAGACTTGTGCAAACCCTGTCCAGATGCCCTTGTCGGTATCATACCTTTTTGTCCTTCTTCACACACGGTTGCTCGTACGAGGCTCTTGAGGTGGTTGTTGTTGTTGTTGTTGCTGTCCCCTTCTAGAGCCATCCTCTCCAAGCGCTTGTTCCCCCTCTCTTGGAGACCTTGGAGACATTGGTCGACTCCCCGCCTCCTCGCCCATCTCCGGTGCTTCAGATTCTTTATCCGAACTGGCCGGAACAAATTCTGCCGGTCGCCCATCCCTCGGACGATCCTCTCCGGCTGGTGCTGCTGCGAGGACGTCACCCTCATTCACGTCCTCCGGCGTCTCCCCCTCAAGGAGTGGCATCCACTCCTCCCTCTTGGAGAGACCTGCCTCCTTGTCTGTCCAACGGCTTTTCTCATCGGACGTGACGTCGTGACTCCGCACAATCTGCTGCCTCCTTGGGTCAAAGAGCCGATACGCCTTGCTTCCGCTCTCATATCCAAGGAAAATACACCGGCGGGTACTTGGGTCCAGCTTGCTCCGTCCCTCACGTGCCTGTACCATTGCATGTGCAACACAACCAAACGTGCAGAGGTGACCCACTGTCGGCTTTCTCCCGCTCCACACTTCTTGTGGCGTCTTCCACGCATTGCTCTCCTTGTCCTTCAGCGGCTTGGTCGGCATGAGATTCATGATGTACGCTGCTGTCCTTGCCGCCTCCGCCCAATACCGTTGTGTAAGGCCGGCGTCACTCAACATGGATCGCACCATGTTAAGGATTGTGCAATTCGCTCTCTCTGCGACGCCATTCTGTTGTGGGGAGTGTGGAGTTGTTTTCTGCCACTCAATCCCCTTGCTCTTCATCCACCCAAGGCACCCCGCATATTCACCGCCGTTGTCACTCCGGAACGCCTTCACCTTCAACTCTGTTTGCCGCTCCACATCAGCCACAAACTCTTGCATGCACGCAAGGACCTCACTCTTCTGCTTCATTGGGTAGAGGTAGAGTTTCCGGCTGTGGTCATCGATGAAGGTGAGGAAGTAGCGAGCTCCGCCGATGGAGCTCTCAAGCGGTCCACATACATCTGTGTGTACCAAGGCCAGTTTTGTCGATGCACGCGTCCCCTTGGCGACAAATGACTGCTGAGCTGATTTGCCCATGATGCATGGCTCACACACAGTCTCCTTGGTTCCATCAAGGCCGCTGATTTGGAGATCCCGCACCACTTTCCTCTTAGCCATCTCCTTCACTGTCGATGGAGAAATGTGGTAGAGTCGGCGGTGCCATAGGTCCAGGTCTCCTCCGTCCTTTGTTGCAAGATTGGCTGCGTTGGACCCCACCCGGCTGCTGAGGATCTTTGCGCGTAGTAGGTACAAGTCCTCCTCCCTCTTGGCACGCGCAATCACCTCACCTTTGCCCTCTTTGCGGATGACGGCATCCTTCTTTGTGAAGAGCACCTCAAGTCCCTTGTCGGTAAGGCGGCTAACAGAGAGCAGGTTTGCCCCAAAGTTAGGCATATGCAGCACATCGTAGATTGTGCTCGTGATAGGTTTTCCCTCCACAATTGACTCAATGCGGACGTTACCCTCACCGGCGGCCACCTCTGTTTTTCCATTGGCCACCGTCATGCGTCTCTCCGAGGCGCCGTAGGTGACAAATGCCGTCCTGTTACATTGCGTGTGGCGGCCTGATCCGGAGTCGATGACGGCAACTCCGGATCCTTCAAGTTGGTGGAGCTGTACGCCATAAGGGCGTGCTCATCTTTCTTCCCGCCCCGCTGCGACCGATCTTTTTTCTTCTTGGGACAGTTGCGCGCGTAGTGGCCCTCCTTGCCGCAGTTGAAGCACTCCCCCTTCTTGTCACCCTTCTTAGTGCCCTGTTTGACACCCTTCCACTTGTCGCCTCGGCCTCCACTTTGAGGATGAACTGTGTAAGCTGAAGTTGATGCCGCTGCACTCTCTCGACTGCCACGTTGCATCCACTCATTGCGCACGTACTCAGCAACCTTCGGGTACTTTAGCTCGTCGGAAGGCCAGCCACCAAGAACTGTGATCATGGGACTCCAACTGTCTGGCAAGGCCAGAAGGAGGATCATAGCTTGCAACTAAGAGTCGACCTCCCAACCAGTGGCCACATACTCCGCTGCGAGCGACTCAATCTGCTGCATGATCTCCATGATGTTGTCACCTTTGTTGGTTCGGAGGGTGACAAGCCGTTTGAAGATGAAGAGCTGATTGGCAAGGCTGCTTGACTGGTAGATGGAGCAGAGTTATGACCATGCGTCTGCGGCCATGGTGCATCCTTGGATGTGCCCAAGTTGTGGTGGGCATAACGCGGACACAAGGAGCGCCAACGCCTTTTTGTTGCGCTTCTTGTATGCCTCCTTCACCTCAGCCGTTGCAGTCTCCTGCGGAGCAGTCTCATCACCTTTTACAAGCTCAAGCAGTCCCTTATCGTCGAGGAAGACCTCAAACTGCCACCTCCACAAGGCAAAGCCTGTCCCATCAAACCTAACGACAGTGCGGCTGCTCTCTTGCTTGCTAGTTTCCATATCTTGCTGTTGGAAGAGTGAAATCAAGCTGGCTTTGAACCCCTTAGAGGCGTGGGCCCATAACCCTTTGTTGGCCTGAGGGTGAGTGTGCACCCTGGAGGGTCCCTAGCAGTGGCTGGTTCACACCACCAACTGGTTTTGGAGAGACTGAAACTGTGGAGGCAACTGGTTCCAAGGATGGCAAAATCTGGTCAGAGAGTGAGGCAATGGTTTTGGCCTCAATGGACTGGGAGTGAACACTTGATGAAGGCTCACAAGCTGTGGCATTTTATAGCCACTGATATAAGCTTTCCAGAACACCAAAGCATGCAAGATTTGGAGCTTCCTAGTAGATTCTATGGCTTCTAGAGTGCTCCTTGGTAGGCTGTCCTTTTCCCACCTAGGAAGGCATCCCTTCCCTCCTCTAGAAGCTTCTGCCCCTTCCTAGATTCCTCAGCTTGCTTCTAGTAGGAGGGAAGGTGTCCAGAAGACCAAGACACCTCTAGATGCCTTGTAGGACAAGTCACCCCTTCTAGAAGGTGTGCCACCTTCCTGGACCCTCACCTGGCCTTCTAAAAACTTAAAGAGGAACTCTAGAGGTTGAGCTAGCTTCCTGGCATCTACTTTCCACCTCCCTTGAGGCTGGGCATAATTTCATCTTGTGGGACTTGAACCCGTGCCCCTGCCTCTAGAGGTGGACACCATTAACCACTAAGCCACTAAGGCTTGTCTTTTTGGTGTTACTTTTTGGAGTCACTCCTGGCATGGTGAGGAGCATCATTCCAACAGAATGAACAGCAATGGGGGACCCCTCCAAGTTCTAGCCCCCCCCAGCTCTGTAGAGCTTGTTACTCAGTTCATCAGCCAATTAGAAATTAGCTCAGTTCAGGCTGGCATGTTTTCTCAGTGAGGCCTGCCAGGCAGCCGACAGCCCAAAACCCGGGCGTCGTCCGTTTTGCCTGAAAACTGGACCATACCATAATACCAACGCTGTGAACGCAGCCATGCGGTCAGAATCTGTTAGAAAAAAAGTAGCAAGGAGTTATGGCAACCTAAACCCAGATAGTGCCCACGATGGTTTATGCTGCCAAACAGGGCCATGCAACATGCAACTGGGACCCTAGGCAGTGCATGACGACGCAGGCACGATAGTACGCGCTGGACGCATGCAGACAGCGACTGCGGCGGCAGTGACTACCGGCAGTGCGACCGCCGAGGAGGCCTGCCGATGGAGCTGAACACGTCGCCGGAGAGAGGAGGCTCCAGCGAACCGCGAGACGACCTCAGCGTGCGTCGGCTCCACCGGACGACACTCCATCGGCGTCGAGTCTCGCCACCAGTCATCTGCACGCCAATGTACACAAGCCGGGAGGACACAACAGAGCACAATGAGCGCTGAAAAACCAACACATTCTTCATTCCTAATCAGTTACTATCAGTTTTTAGCTGCTTTCTGGCGCTAACTCTGTCGCGCGCGTTTCTGAGAAACAAACCCAGAGCTTCCAGACTTAGATTCTATAGCAGCAGACTGAGGGGGCAGCTGACTTAAGCAACGAGCGTGGAAGCCCGCACCCTGCATCAACAACGCTGCTGCCCCAACCTGCTGCATAGTTTTCCATTTGGTATCAGAGCCAGAGCGTAGCAGCAGCAGCAGAAGAATGGCGAACAGGTGCCAGACAACGCCGGCGGACCCCCATATGCGCCAGTGCAGGGGAAATGCTGCCGGATTTTTTCTGACTGCATGAACCCTCCTGGTGGCGGCGTCAGATTTTTTTCCCAGGGCACCTGGGCAAGGGGAAATGCTGCCAAAATTTTTCGGCAGCACTGACCCCCACACGTGACACGAGGAGGTGAGCGGCAGGCGGCGTCTGACGTCTGTGGGCGACAACGTACGCGGCAACGTCACCCAGGTGCAGTGACTAGCACCACCAGCAGCAGCAGGCAGAAGCAGTAGCTCGCAGCAGCCTACAGCAGCGGTAGCTCACAACAGCAGCAGCAGTAGCCCGCAGTAGCAACAGCTCGTAGGAGTAGTTGCATCAGCGTGCAGCAGTAGCAGTACCGTGTAGTAGCAGCAGCAGCCCGGAACAGCAGCCCGCTATAGTAGCAGGCAGCAGCCGCAGCACGCAGCAGTTGCAGCAGCGTGCAGCAGCAGTAGTAGCGGGCTGCAACAGCTGCTGTAGCGAGCTGCAGCAGCCGCCAGCTACAGCAGTAGCAGCAGCTGGCAGCTGCCAGCCGCGACTGCTGCTGCTCGCTGCTCGCAGCGAGCGAGCAGCGAGCAGCAGCCTGCTGCTGCCAGCGAGCAGCAGCTCGTTACTACTAGGCGAGCAGCAACCCGTTGCTCGCAGCAGACAGCGAGCTACTGCCTACTGTGACAAGAAGAAAAAAAAAAGAGACAACAAAAAATTCCCCCACCCCCGCAGCTCGCTGTAGCAGCCTGCAGCTTCAGCGAGCAGCTGCTGTAGCACGTAGCAGCTACAGCAGTACTCAGCAGTAGCAGCAGC
>SZWC01004805.1:110777-134905 GCA_023375785.1 Penium margaritaceum | reverse complement strand
CAGCGTGCAGCAGCAGTAGTAGCGGGCTGCAACAGCTGCTGTAGCGAGCTGCAGCAGCCGCCAGCTACAGCAGTAGCAGCAGCTGGCAGCTGCCAGCCGCGACTGCTGCTGCCAGCGAGCAGCAGCTCGTTACTACTAGGCGAGCAGCAACCCGTTGCTCGCAGCAGACAGCGAGCTACTGCCTACTGTGACAAGAAGAAAAAAAAAAGAGACAACAAAAAATTCCCCCACCCCCGCAGCTCGCTGTAGCAGCCTGCAGCTTCAGCGAGCAGCTGCTGTAGCACGTAGCAGCTACAGCAGTACTCAGCAGTAGCAGCAGCAGCAGCTGTAGCAGCAGCAGCAGCAGCAGCAGCAGCGGCTGCAGCGGCTGCAGTAGCATCAGCACCAACAACAGCAGCGGCGGCCCCAACATTTGCCGCTGCTGATGTCAGCACCCCTCTGCTGACGTCACTGCTGATGTCATCAACAAAAAAAGAGGAGGGTGAGAAGAATTGGAAAAAGGGAAAGGGGGAAGTCCAGAGGAGTGGGTAGATTCCCCACTCCCCCAACCTCCTGCTGAAATCAGCAACACAAAGACAAAAGAAAAAAAAAAACACACACACCAAGGCATGGCTGGTAGTCCCGGCGAGGAGGGGTCCTCCTCTGATGGGGGGACCCCTACTCCTCCTTTCTTGTAGGGATTGCTGCAGCAGCAGCAGTAGCAGCAGCAGTACCCGCCGCCGCTGCAGCAGCAACAGCCGCCGCTGCCGCAGGATCAGCAACTGCCGCCGCCACAACAAGAGCAACCGCCGTTGCCACGACAACAACTGCTGCCACCGCCGCACCAGCAGCAGCAGCCGCCGCCATTGCAGTAGCAGCAGCCAACGCCTCCACAGCAGCAGCCGCCGCCACTGCAGCAGCAGCAGCTGCCGCCCATACAGCAGCAACCACCGCCGCTGCAGCAACAGCAGTCGCCGCCTCTACAACAGCAGCCACCACCGCTGCAGCAGCAGCAGTCGCCGCCCATACAGCAACAGCCACCGTCCCAATAGCAGCAGCAGCAGCAGCCCACTGGTAACGTTGGCAGCACCCCTGACCCACTTGCTGCTCTTCAGCAACAACTCGCCGCTTTGACACAACAGCTTACGGCGCTACAACCAGTCGCCTCCCAAACCGCCACCAGCGCACTGCCGTCATTCATTCCTCTAGGGCACGCTAGCCCCGCTGTGTCCGCCGCCACGTACTTCTTAGCGCAGCAGCAGACTCAGTGCCAACGGTAGACAGTGACCTCTGTCCTTGGCCCCACTCTGGGTGCCGGCCGTAGGCAGAAGGACTTTGAGACGCCGCCACCGCCGCTTCAGTCCGGCAAGCAGTTCCGGAGCTGGGAGGTCAGCTTCCGGATCTGGGTGCAGGGTGAGGGTCTGTGGGCCTACTACACCCTCCCTTACGACTCCACCGAGGCCGACCAGCTATATGAAGCTGGTCGCGCCGTCCGCGTTCTTGTACCAGTCGCCCCTCCAGCTTCCGGCCTTGTCCTAGAGCCCTTCCTCGGCGACTTCACCGCTGGCGCCATCCCAGACCCGGCAGCCGCCTGGCACGTCCTCACCAGACTCCATCGCCTGTCCAGCGACGCTGAGATCAGCCGTCTGCTCCGGGAGTTCAACTCCCTACACATGGGGGAGGCCGAGACGGTCACTGCCTACTGGCAGCGAGTGGAGGATATCCTCCGTCGACTCGGCTAGTCGGCTCCACCCCCTCTGTTCGCGCCCCTCACCATCAAGCGCGGCACCACCAGCGCATACACGGACGTCTTCGTCCACTACCCTCAGGACGTCCTCACCACCATGGAGGCCCAGGGCACTCTCATGCCCTGGGCATATGAGCTTTTCCTTCGCATTGAGGAAGCTTGCCAGGAGTCCCAACTCCATTGCACGGAGGCCCTTGCATCCCCTGCTGTCGTCGCCCCTGCCATTGCCTCCGTGGCCGTTGCCTCCGCTTTTGCAGCTACCCCATCGCCCTCAGGGAAGAAGAAGAAAAGCCGGAACAAGAAGGGCAAGGGTCCATCCCAACAACAGCAGCAGCAGTCATCGACTGGTCCCAGCGGTAGTGGCTCAGTCTGCCACAACTGTGCGTAGCCTGGGCACGGGTGGAACACGTGCCCTCTCCCGACGGACGAGGCCTCCGTCATCACCACCATGCAACGCCAGCGGGAGCACCACCTAGCCTCTGCCACCGTCGCTACTGCTGGTCCTACCACTCCGGCCTCGTCCAGCACCTCTGCCACTCCGACAGCTCCGCCTGTCCTGCAGCCACCCACGCCGCAGTAGTACTACCCGCAGTAGTACTACCCTCAACCGTCGGCACCTCCGATTCCTTCGCTGGCTCAGTCACCCTACTACCCGGGCTCCGGCGCCGTCACTCCGCATTCCGTCTACACTCCTAAGCCGTTATCCTAAGAGCGTCAGCTGGAGCAGTTCATCGCACTCCAGCTTGGCCTCCCTCGCCCTCCTCCCCAGGGAAGTGCGAGTTGCGTTACCTCCTGTCCTCCGGTCCATCCCTGCATGACTGAAACTGAGCTCTGGTCGTGTCCAGTTTCCTCGTCTGTCTCATCGTCTCCCGTGATCTCATCCACCCCACTCCTTGACGACATTGCATGGCTTGATGACTGGTAGTCTCGTTTTGCTCCTCCGTCCACCGTGTCCGCGTCCCTCGCTTAATGCCATGTGACCGTGAGTGATCTGGCGACCCCTGTCCAGGACCCTGCTGAGACCAGGATCATCGACTCCGGGGCCACGCATCACATGATGGCCTCGCGCGAGGCCTTCAGTATGCTCTGTCCCGTCGGCGATGTCTCCGAGGTCCGGACGGGCTCAGACAGGTGTTGCCTGTCCGTGGGGTAGGCGTCGTTCGTTTCCGTGGTCCGGCCGGTGACATCTTTTTGACCGATGTTCTCTCTCTCCCTGGTCTCGAGCTCAGCCGATTGTCCGTGACTACCCTTGATCGCATGAACATGGACGTTGTGCACTCACGTGGTGTCGGCACTGTGTCGTTGCGTTCGTCGGGTCTTGTCGTCCTGCACGCCACTGACTGTGGCAACTTGTGGCACGTTTCCCGCCTCTCTTCCTCCCCTCCCGTCTCCTCCCCGTCGCCTGCGACCGGTCATGTGTTCATTACCAGCACGCTTTCTCCTCAGCACACCCGCCTCTTGCACCGCCGCCTTTGCCACGTCCACTCTGCTACAGTAGAGAGCATGCTCTGCACCCAACCAGCCAAGGGCCTTGACCCTGATACCTTCCCTCTCCCATGTCCCACTGAGTGCATTGACTGCGCTCAGGGCAAGATGCACCGGTCCACGTACCCCCTCTCTTCCTCACGGGCGTCCGCCCCCCTTAACCTTGTCCACTTGGACGTCATGGGCCCTCTCCCCACCGAGTCCGTCGGTGAGCATGGCCGCTATGTCCTCACTCTGACGGATGACTCCTCTTGCTACCGTTGGGTCTTCTGCCTTCGGCAGAAGAGCGATGTTGCCCAAACCATTCAGGACTAGCTTGTCCTCGCGGAGCGCGAGTGTGGCCGCCCCCTTCGTCGCTTTCACTCCGATCGCAGTGGCGAGTACCTGGGTGAGGCCACGACCTTTCTCGCCTCCCGTGGTATCCGCCATGAGACGTCTGCGCCCTACACACCTGCCCCGAACGGCGTCTCGGAGCGGTGGAACCGTACCATGGCCGACGCCGTCCGCACCATGCGGGTCGAGTCAGGTCTCTCCGATGGCTTCTACTTTGAGGCCATGGCCTACATGACCTGGGTCTGGAACCGGGTTCCACACGGTCCCCTTCCCCGCCAGTCCACGCCCTATCAGCACTGGTGCGGTTGGCGTGCTGACCTCCTTCGACTCGCGTCTGGGGCTGCGTAGCCGTTGTGTGGTTGCCCGCCCCACAGCAGGGTGGCAAGCTCGCCCTTCGCGGACGCCCCTGTACCTTTCTCGGCGTGTCTCGTCAGTCCAAGGCCTGGCGCTTCTGGGACCCATCCTGACACTACATCGTCGAGTCCCGCAATGCCCTCTTTCGAGGACCTGTTTCCCCGCGACCTCATCCGCTCCGGCTCGTCCGTGTCCCTCTCGTTGCGTGGGGGAGTGGTGAGTCCGTCCTCCGTCTTGTCGCTTCCCGGTGACACCATACTCCATCGCTCTGAGCCGATAGCCCCGGTCGCGGCTGCTGGCCCCTCCGAGCCAATTGACCCAGTCGCGTCTACTGTCCCTATCGCGTCCGCCGGCCCCTCCGGGCCGGCAACCCCAGTCGCGTCTGCTGGCCACTCTGGGCCTGCAGCCCCAGTCCCGTCCGCTGGCCAATCCAAGCCAGCTGCCCTAGTGGCGTCTACTGGCCTCTCCGAGCCGGCAGCCTCAGTCGCGTCCGCTGGGCCGGCAGCTGTAGTCACTTCCGATGGCCCCTCCAAGCCGACGGCTCCAATTGCGTCCGCTCGCCCCTCCGAGCCGGCAGCACTAGTCGCGCCCGCTGGTCCCTCCAGGCCGGTAGCCCCAGTCGCTTCCGATGGCCCCCCCGGGCCAACGGCTCCAGTCGCGTCCGCTGGCCCCTCCGGGCTAGCAGCCCTTGTCGCATCTGCTTGCCCCTCTGGGCCAGCAGCCCCAGTCGCGTCCACTCGCCCCTCTGGCGCGGCAGCCCCAGCTGTGTCCGCTAGCCCCTCTTGCCCAACAGCGCCTGTGGCGTCTACTGGCTCCTCCGGACCAGTAGCACCGTCCGCCTCCGTCGGCCCGTCGGACTCAGCACCATCTTCTGCCCGACCGCGCTACACACGTGGTCCAGGCGGCGTTTCCGACCGCGGCCGACAGTGAGCGCGCAGACCGTCGCTCCCCGTTCTGTGGCGCCTCGATCCCCCGTGGCTCCACGTACCTCCTCCACTCCCACGGTCGTGAGTGGAGACCCTGGCACAAAGGCTCTCGGCTTGACCATTTCTGCCTTATCGCAGACCTTCACCTGGGCTTTGCATTGGGGTACGCCTTGCTTCATCACGAGCATCGGCATGCTGTTGTGGCTGCACTCACACGCATCCCACCTGGGGCTCGTGATGCACATGCCCTCTAAGTCCGGTCCACAGCACGCCCAGAGGACCCTTCCACCCTACGCGAGGCTCGAGCCTCCCCTGAGGCCGCACATTGGGATGCTGCCTGTGCCGAGGAACTCGCCGCTATCCAACAGCACCACGTGTATGACCTTGTCGACCTCCCTCCAGGTTGGAAGGCCATTGGTGCCAAGTGGGTCTTTCGGCGTAAGTGGAAGCCTGACGGATCCTTGGACAAGTACAAGGCCCGTCTCACAGCAAAGGGGTTTGCTCAGGTCCCTGGGTTCGATTACGACCAGATCTTCACCCCAGTTGGCCGGTTCTCCACTAGCCGGACATTGTTCAGCCTGGTTGCCCCGCAAGGGTGGGAGCTGCATCAGATGGACGTGAGCAACGCATTCCTCCATGGCTCACTGGAGGGTGAGGAGCTCTACATGACGCAGCCCCCACGCTTTGACGACGGCACTGGGAGAGTTTGGCGGCTGCAGAAGGCACTCTATGGCCTGAAGCAGTCACCTCGTTGCTGGAACCAGGAGATCAGCAATATGCTTCTCCGTGGCGGCCTCCAGCGTAGCACCGCTGACCCCGCACTGTTCATCAGCCCGCGAGGTCAGACCTTTGCCGCAGGTCTGGTCTACGTTGACGATCTCCTCATTGCGTCGCTAGACGCGACAGCCATCCAGCACGTCAAGGACCTACTACACGCCGTCTACCACATGAAGGATCTCGGGCCTGCCCGAGTCTTTGTGGGCATGGAGCTCGAGCATGATCGCTCTCAGGGCATCCTCCATGTCCACCAGGTTGCCTATGTGCAGACCCTGTCCACTCGCTTCGCCGAGGACTTGCCCCTCGTACCCAGCGCATCCTCTTCCATGTCACCCGATGGCTAGGTGAAGTTGAAGAGTCATGATCTAGCTGTTGTGGGGGAGCCAGTTGATGTGACCACGTATTTGCGGGTCATCGGGTCAGTGATGTTCCTGGCGATGACGACGCGTCCAGACATCGCGTTCGTCGTTAACCTCCTGGCCCAGTTCTCTCAGGAGCTGTGTCACCTCCACTTTGAGGCCGCGATCCGAGTACTACGCTATGTCGTCTCGACCCCTCGGTGAGGCCTCATGTTCCGCCGTCAGCCATCCGTCGTTGCAGTGGGTTACAGCGACAATGACTGGGCCGGCAGTCCAGACGGTAAGAGTCGCACTGGGTGGATCTTTCTGGTCGGGCCACAGCTGTGTCCTAGCGCAGTGGCAAGCAGGGGTCCATTGCATGCAGTATAGCTGAGGCTGAGTACGTGGCCCTTGGCTCAGGCGCGTGTGAGAGTGTGTGGTTGCGTCGTCTGTTGTTCGAGTTGCGCCAGTCTGTCGCATCCATCACCTTGCGTTGTGACAATGAGAGTGCCATGGCCATTGCAGACAATGACGGTGTGCATCACACTCGGAAAAAGCACATCAATGTTGAGTATCACTATGTGCGTTCGTTGTTGCACGACGGCAGCATCAGCATCGTGTGGGTTGAGACAGCACGACAGCTAGCTGACTTCTTGACCAAGGCACTGAAGCGGGACTCGTTTAAGAAGGCTGTGATTTCAGTCGGCGTGCGTCCGTGACTTCCTCTCTTTGTCTCTGCCTGCACTTCTGCGTGTCCTGGGGGAGTCTCTGTGTTAACCGTGTCTCTGCCCGCCCATGTGCACTACGCCTGTGAGTCTTGGGGAAGTGTTGGGTTTTGCGCTCATTGTGCTCTGTTGTGTCCTCCCAGCTTGTGTACATCGGCGTGCAGATGACTGACGGCGAGACTCAATGCTGATGGAGTGTTGTCCTTTGGAGCCGGGGCACGCCGCGGTCGTCTCGCAGTTCGCTGGAGCCCCCTCTCTCCGGCAACGTGTTCAGCTCCATCGGCAGGCCTCCTCGGCGGTCGCGCTGCCGGCAGTCACTGCCACCGTAGTCGCTGTCTGCATGCGTTTAGCGCATACTGTTGTGCCTGCGTCGTCATGCGCTGCCTAGGGTCCCAGTTGCATGTTGCATGGCCCTGTTTGGCAACATAGATCATCGTGGGCACTGCCTGGGTTCAGGCTGCCAAAACTCCTTGCTACTATTTTTCTAGCAGATTCTGACCGCACGGCTGCGTTTGCAGCGTTGGTATTATGGTATGGTCCAGTTTTCAGGCAAAACGGACGACGCCCGGGTCTGGGGCTGTCGGCCGTCTGGCAGGCCTCACCGAGAAAACCTGCCAGCCTGAAATTAGCTCTTTTCTGATTGGCTGATGAACTGAGAAACAAGCTCTACAGAGCTGGGGGGGGCTAGAACTTGGAGGGGTCCCCCATTGCTGTTCATTCTTCATTCCTAATCAGTTACTATCAGTTTTCAGCTGCTTTCTGGCGCTAACTCTGGCGCGCACGTTTCTGAGTAACAAACCCAGAGCTTCCAGACTTGGATTCTAGAGCAGCAGACTGAGGGGGTAGATGACTTAAGCAACGAGCGTGGAAGCCCGCACGCTGCATCAACAACGCTGCTGCCCGAATCTGCTACATAGTTTTCCATTTTGAGAATCGACCGTGAAGATGCGAGATGCATGTTTATAAATCAACATTCATCTCGGTGCGTCTAGAGGTTGACCAAAAGGTTGTGACACTTCTTTTGTAGATCTGCAAGAGTGGTTGACATTGTCAAAAGATTTGGGGAAGGTTCACTAGGGGCGAGGGCAGCTTGCTAGTTTGCCCTCGACCGTGGGAATGATCAATGAGGTCTCGCGAAACGGTGGGCTGTTTGTTTAGTAATGGAAATGCCCACTCAGAAGGGTTAGTGATTCGTGTACAACTCGTGTGTAACACTTCCCACCCTTCAAGTCGCCACTTCCTGTCGCATGCACATATGTATCCCTATGACGTCTGTAGTAGCCGTTGATGAGGTGATCGACGTCTCGGAGGTTGCTCTAGGGTTCCCACCGGTTATGTGCGGCGTCGTAGTTGTGCCACTTGACAAGATATTCTGTTGTTTTACAAGTCATTAATGGCCGAGGATGTCCTTGATGACGTATTATGTGTCCTCCACTTGAACAGGAGGAAGGGGGGGAACATCCCTGTCGGGGAAGTTCTCTCCGGGATCTAAGTAGTACTTGAGTCTGCTGATATGAAACACCGGATGACCTTGCATAGTGCCAGGGATTTTGAGTTGTGTAATCACGGGGTTTGCATGCGCTCGATCTCAAACGGTCCCAACCATTGTGGTTTGAGCTTCGAATAGTCGGCACCACAAAGTTTGATGTTGGCCGCAATGACTAGGACTTTGTCGCCGGCAATGAAAGCATTGTCACTGCGATGTTGGTCAGCTGTTTGTTTCATCGCCTTTTGTGTCTTCACAAGGGTCTGCCGTGTTTCTTTCTAGACGCTGGTGAAGCCGCGGCATTAGACATCAACCGTGGGAACATTGCTTTGGCTCTGTAGTCCGGCTGGTGTAGCGGGAAGCTTACCATACACCACATCATACGAAGTTTTTCCCATTCCAGTGGAATCAACCAAAACAAGTGCAATTTCGGCGTTCCGAATTTTTTGTGCCCAATCCGTCTCGTGAGGTTCGCATAGTGTTAAATGGAAAGTCTATGCAGCAGGTTGGGGCAGCAGCGTTGTTGATGCAGCGTGCGGGCTTCCACGCTCCTTGCTTAAGTCAGCTGCCCCCTCAGTCTGCTGCTCTAGAGTCTAAGTCTAGAAGCTCTGGGTTTGTTACTCAGAAACACGCGCGCCAGAGTTAGCGCCAGAAAGCAGCTGAAAAATGATAGTAACTGATTAGGAATGAAGAATGAACAACAATGGGAGACCCCTCCAAGTTCTAGGCCCCCCCCACTAGTGTAGAATTTGTTACTCAACTAACCAGCCAATTAGAAAATAGCCGTGGACCTGTTTTCTTGCACGCAGGGTTTTCTCGGTGAGCCCTGCCAGACGCCCGACAGCCCAAAACCCGGGCGGCGTCCGTTTTGCCTTAAAACTGGACCATACCATAATACCAACGCTGCGAACCCAGTCGTGCGGTCAGAATCATCTAGAAAAATTGTAGCAAAGAGTTATGGCTGCCCGAACCGAGGCAGTGCCTACTGTGGTCTGGGACGCCGAACAGGACCATGCAGCACGCAACACGGACCCTAGGCAGAGCATGACGACGCAGACGCGACGTGACGCGCTGGACGCATGCAGACAGCAATTTGAAGTGGCGGCAACCGCCGGCGGCACGACTGCCGAGGAGGCCTGCCGATGGAGCTGAGCACGTTGCCGGAGAGAGGTGGCTCCAGCGAATTGCGAGTAGACCTCCGCGTGCGTCGGCTCCACCGGATGACACTCCATCAGCGTCGAGTCTTGCCGTCAGTCATCTTCACGCCGATGTTCACAAGCCGGGAGGACACAACAGAGCACAATGAGGAATGCGCAAAAACCAACACTCCCCCATGACTCACAGGCGTAGTGTACATGGGCGGGCAGAGAAACGATCAACATCCAGACTCCCCCAAGGTACGCAGGGACGCAGGCAGAGACAAAGAGGACGATCCACGGACGCATGCCGACTGAACTCACAGCCTTCTTGAACGAGTCCCTCTTCAGTACCTTGGTGAGGAAGTCTGCCAGGTGTCGTGCTGTCTCAACCCATACGATGCTGATGCTGCCGTCATGCAACAACAAACGTACATAGTGATACTCAACATTGATGTGCTTTGTGCGTGTGTGATGCACGCCGTCATTGTTGGCCATGGCCATGGCACTCTCATTGTCACAATGCAAGGTGATGGATGCGACAGACTGACGCAACTCGGACAGCAGACGACGCAGCCACACACTCTCACACGCGCCTGAGCCAAGGGCCACGTACTTAGCCTCAGCAGTGCTGCGTGCAATGCACCCCTGCTTGCCACTGCGCCAAGACACAGCTGTGCCCCCGACCAGAAAAATCCAGCCAGTGGGACTCTTACCGTTTGGACTGCCGGCCCAGTCACTATTCGTGTAGCCCACTGGGATGACGGACGGCTGACGGCGGAACATGAGACCTCGCCGAGGGGTCGAGATGACATAGCGCAGTACTCGGATCACGGCCTCAAAGTGGAGGTGACGCGACTCCTGAGAGAACTGGGCAAGGAGGTTGACGGCAAACGCGATGTCTGGACGCGTCGTCGTCGCCAGGAACATCAATGACCTGATGACCCACAAATACGTGGTCGCATCATCTGGCTCCCCCACAACTGCTGGGTCGTGACTTTTCAGCTTCACCTGGCCATCGGGTGACATGGGTGAGGATGCGCTAGGCACGAGGGGCAAGTCCTTGGCAAACCGAGTGGACAGGGTCTGCACATAGGCAGCCTGGTGGATGTGCAGGATGCCCTGGGAGCGATCATGCTCGAGCTCCATGCCGAGGAAGACTCAGGCAGACCCGAGATCCTTCATCTGATAGGCGGCGTGTAGCAGGTCCTTGACGCGCTGGATGGCTGTCGCGTTTTGCGATGCAATGAGGAGATTGTTGAAGTAGACTAGAACCGTGGCGAAGGTCTGTTCTCACGGGCTGACGAACAATGCGAGGTCAGCGGTGCTGCGCTAGAGGCCGCCACGGAGAAGCGTACTGCTGATCTCCTGGTTCCTGCACCGAGGTGACTGCTTTAGGCCATAGAGGGCCTTCCGCAGCCGCCAAAATCTCCCAGTGCCGTCGTCAAAGCCCGAGGGCTGCGTCATGTAGAGCTCCTCACCCTCTAGTGAGCCATGGAGGAATGTGTTGCTCACATCCATCTGATGCAACGCCCACCCGTGCTGGGCAACCAGGCTCAAGAGCGCCCGGCTAGTGGAAAACCGGCCAACTGGGGCGAAGATCTGGTTGTAATGGACCCCAGGGACCTGAGCAAACCCCTTTGCTGTGAGACGGGCCTTATACTTGTCCAAGGATCCGTCAGGCTTCTACTTATGCTGAAAGACCCACTTGGCACCAATGGCCTTCCGACCTGGAGGGAGGTCGACGAGGTCATACACATGGTGTTGTCGGATAGCAGCAAGCTCCTCACCACAGGTAGCATCCCAGTGTGCAGCCTCAGGGGAGGCTTGAGCCTCGCGTAGGGTGGAAGGGTCCTCTTGGTGCGCTGTGGACCGGACTGAGAGGGCGTGTGCATCACGAGCCCCAGGTGCGATGCGGGCGAGTGCAACAACAACAGCATGCCGATGCTCATGATGAAACATGGCGTACCGCAATGCAGAGCCCGGGTGAAGGTCTGCGATGATGGCAGAAGTGGTAAGGCCGAGAGCCTTTGTGCCAGGGTCCCCACTCACGACTGTGGGAGTGGAGGAGACACGTGGAGCCACAGGGGATCGAGGTGCCACAGGACGGGGAGCGATGGTCTGTGCGCTCACAATCGGCCGAGGTCGGAGGCTGCTGCCTGGGCCACGTGTGTAGCGCGGTCAGGTAGAAGATGGTGCTCTGTCCGACGGGCCGACGGAGGCAGACGGGGCTACTGGTCCGGAGGAGCCTATAGACGCAACAGGCGCTGCTGGGCAAGAGGGGCCAGCGGACATAGCTGGGGCTGCCAACCCGGAGGGGCGAGCGGACGCGAATGGGGCTACTGGCCGAGAGGGGGCGAGCGGTTGCGACTGGGGCTGCTTACCCGGAGGGGCCAGCGGACGCAGCTGGGGCCGTCGGCCCGGAGGGACCATCAGAAGCGACTGGGGCTGCCGGCCCGGAGGGGCCAGCGGTCGAGACTAGGGCTGTCGGCTTGGAGGGGCCAGCTAACGCGACTGGGGCTTCCGGCCCGAAGGAGCCAGCGAACGCGACTCGGGCTGTCGGCCCGGAGGGGCTAGCGGAGGCGACTGGGGCTGCCGGCCCGGAAGGGCTTGTAGACGCGACTGGGGCAGCTGGCTCGGAGGGGCCAGCGGACGGATAGGGGCTGCCGGCCCGGAGGGGCCAGCGGACGCGACTGGGGCTGCCGGTCCGGAGGGGCCAGTGGACACAACTGGGGCTGCCGGCCCGGAGGGGCCAGTAGACGCCACGGGCTGCCGGCTCGGAAGGGCCAGAAGACACGGTTGGGGCTTCCGGCCCGGAGTTACGGAGTGATGTGTCACCCGGAAGCGACAGGATGGAGGACGGACTCACCACTCTCCCACACGACGGAAGGGACACGGACGAGCCGGAGCGGATGAGGTCGCGAGGAAACAGGTCCTCAAAGAAGAGGGCATCGCGGGACTCGACGATGCAGTGTCAGGATGGGTCCCAGAAGGTGCAGGGGCGTCCACGTGGAGCGAGCTTGCCGCCCTGCTGTGGGGTGGGCAGCCACACAACGGCTACGCAGCCCCAGACGCGAGCCGGGCGGAGGTCAGCACGCCGACCGCACTAGTGCTGATAGGGCGTGGACTGGCGCGGAAGGGGACCGTGGGGAACCCGGTTCCAGACCCAGGTCATGTAGGCCATGGCTTCAAAATAGAAGCCATCAGAGAGACCGGACTCGACCCGCATGGTGCGAACGGCGTCGGCCATGGTACGGTTCCACCGCTCGAAGACGTTGTTCTGGGTGGGTGTGTAGGGCGCAGACGTCTCATAGCGGATACCACGGGAGGCAAGAAACATCGTGGCCTCACCCAGGTACTCGCCACCGCGATCGGAGAAAAAGCGGCGAAGGGGGCGGCCACACTCGCGCTCCGCGAGGACAAGCCATTCCTAAATGGTTTGGGCGACATCGCTCTTCTGCCTGAGGTAGAAGACCCAACGATATGGAGAGTAGTCATCCATAAGAGTGAGGACATAGTGGCCATGCTCACCGACGGACTCGGTGGGGAGAGGGCCCATGACGTCCGAGTGGACAAGGTCAAGGAGGACGGACACACGGGAGGAAAATAGGGGGTACGTGGACCGGTGCATCTTCCCTTGAGCGCAGTCAATGCACTCAGTGGGGCATGGGAGAGGAAAAGTCTTTGGATCAAGGCCCTTGGCCGGCTGGGTGCGGAGCATGCTCTCTACTGCGGCAGAGTGAACGTGGCAAAGGCGGCGGTGCAAGAGGCGGGTGTGCTGAGGAGAAAGCGTGCTGATAACTAATACACGACCGGTCGCAGCCGACGGGGAGGGGACGGGAGGGGAGGAGGAGAGGCGGGGAACGTGCCACAAGTTGCCACAGTTAGTGGCGTGCAGGAAGACAAGACCCGAGGGACGTAACGACACAGTGCCAACACCACATGAGTGCACAACGTCCATGCTCATGCGGTCAAGGGCAGTCACGGATAGAAGGCTGAGCTCAAGACCAAGGACGAAGAGAACATCGGTCAGAAAGACGTTACCGGCCGGACCAAGGAAACCGACGATGCCTACCCCACGGACAGGCAACACCTGTCCGAGCCCGTCCGGACTTTGGAGACATCGCCGACGGGACCGAGCATACAGAAGGCCTCGCGCGAGGCCGTCATGTGATGCGTGGCCCCGGAGTCGATGATCCAGGTCTCAGCAGGGTCCTGGACAGGGGTCGCCAGATCACTCACGGTCACATGGCTGCAAGCGAGGGATACGGACACGGTGGAAGGAGGCGCAAAACGAGACTGTCAGTCGTCAAGCCATGCAATGTCGTCAAGGAGTGGGGTGGAGGAGATCACAGGAGATGACAAGACAGACGAGGGAACGGGACACGACCGCAGCTCAGTCTCAATCATGCAAGGATGGGCCGGAGGGAAGGAGGTGACGTAACTCGCACTTCCCTGGGGAGGAGGGCGAGGGAGGCCAAGTTGGAGCGCGATGAACTGCTCCAGCTAACGCTCTTGGGATGACGGCCTAGGAGTGGAGACGAAATGCGGAGTGACGGCGCCGGAGCCCGGGTAGGAGGGTTGAGCCGGCGAAGGAAGCGGAGGTGCCGATGGCTGAGGGTAGTACTGCGGCGGGTAACACTACTGCGGTGCGGGTGACTGTAGGACAGGCGGAGTTGTCGGAGTGGCAGAGCTGCTGGACGAGGTCGGAGTGGAAGGACCAGCAACAACGACGGTGGAAGAGGCGAGGTGGCACTACCACTGGCGTTGCATGGTGGCGATGACGCGGGCCTCGTCTGTCGGGAGAGGGCACGTGTACCACGCGTGCCCGGGTTGGCGATAGTTGTGTCAGACCGAGCCGCTACCGCTAGAGCCGGTCGATGACTGCTGCTGCTGATGTTGCGATGGACCCTTGCCCTTCTTGTAGCGGCATTTCTTCTTCTTCTCTGAGGGCGATGGGGTAGCTGCGAAGGGGGAGGCAACAGTCACGGAGGCAACAGCACGGGCGGCGACGGCAGGGGATACAAGGGCCTCCGCGCGATGGAGCTAGGACTCCTGGCGAGCTTCCTCAATGCGCAGGAAGAGCTCATATGCCTAGGGCATGAGAGTGCCCTGGGCCTCCATGGTCGAGAGAACGTCTTGAGTGTTGTGGACGAAGACGTCCGCGTATGCACTGGTGGCCCCGCGCTTGATGGTGAGGAGCGCGAACAGAGGGGGCAGAGCAGAATTGCCGAGTCGACGGAGGATGTCCTCCGCCCGCTGCCAGTAGGCAGTGACCGTCTCGGCCTCCCCCATGTGCAGGGAGTTGAACTCCCGGAGCAGACGGCTGATCTCAGCATCGCTGGACAGGCGATGGGATCTGGTGAGGACGTGCCATGTGGCTGTAGGGTCTGGGATGTCAACAGCGGTGAAGTTGCTGAGGAAGGGCTCCAGGGCAAGGCGGGAAGCAAGGGGGGCAACTGGTACGAGGGTGCGGACGGCACGACCAGCTTCATATAGCTTATCGGCCTGGGTGGAGTCGTAAGGGAGGGTGTAGTAGGCCCACAGACCCTCACCTTACGCCCAGATCCGGAAGCTGAGCTCCCAGCTCCGGAACTGCTCGCCGGCCTGAAGCGGCGGCGGCGGTGTCTCCAAGTCCTTCTACCTACGGCCGGCACCTAGAGTGGGGCAAGGGACGGAGGTCACTGTCTGCCGTTGGCACTGAGTCTGCTACTGAGCTAGGTAGTACGTGGTGGCGGACACAGCGGGGCTAGCGTGTCCTGGAGGGATGAACGATGGCAGCGCGCTGGTGGCGGTGTGGGAGACGACTGGCTGTAGTGCTGCAAGCTGCTGTGTCAAGGCGGCGAGTTGTTGCTGAAGAGCAGCAAGTGGGTCAGGGTTGCCGCCAACGTTACCAGTGGGCTGCTGCTGCTGCTGTTGTAGGGGCGGCGGCTACTACTGCTGCAGCGGCGGTGGCTGCTGTATGGGCGGCAGCCGCTGCTGTTGTAGCGGTGGCGGCTGCTGCTGTAGAGGCGGCGGCTGCTACTGCTACTGCTGAGGTGGCGGCGGCTGCTGTTGCTGCTGATTCGGCTGCTGGTGGTGCGGCGGCGGCAGCTGCTATTGCCGTGGCTGTGGCAGCTGCTCTTGCTGCTGCGGCGACGGCAGCTGCTGCTCCTGCGGCGACGGCGGCTGCTGCTGCTACAGCGGCGGCGGGTGCTGCTGCTGTTGCTGCTACTGTAGTAATTGTTGCAAGAAAGGAGGGGTAGGGGTCCCCCCACCAGAGGAGGACCCCTCCTCGCCAGGACTACCAGCCATGTTTTAGTATCCCTTGTTTTGTTTGTTTTCTTTTTGTCTTTGTGTTGCTGATGTCAGCAGGAAATTGGAGCAGTGGGGAGTCTACCCACCCCTTTGGCCTTCCCCCTTTCCCCTTTTCCCCCTCTTCTTTTTTTGTGTGTGTTGATGACGTCAATAGTGACATCTGCAGTGACGTCAGCAGAGGGGTGCTGACATCAGTAGCGGCGGATGTTGGGGCCGTCGCTGCTGCTGTTGGTGCTGATGCTGTTGCAGCCGCTACAGCTACTACTATTGCTCCTGCTGCTGCTACTGCTGCTTGCTGCTGCTGCTACTGCTACTACTGTTGCTGCTGCTCCAGTTGTTGCTGCTGCTGCTGCTGTTGCTACTGCTGTTTGCTGCTGATACAGCAGCTGCTACTGCTGCGGTTGCTGCAGCTGCTGCTACTGTTGCTGTTGCTACTGTAGTTGCAGCTGCAGCTGCTGTTGCTACAAGCTACAGCAACTGTTGTGGCTGCTGCAGCTCGTTGTGGTAGCTGAGCGCTGCTGCAGCTGCTGCGTGCTCCAACAGCTGCTCGCTGCAGCTGCGGGCTGCTACAGCGAGCTACGGGGGTGGGGGATTTTTTTTAACCTTTTGTTTGTTTTTTTTTCCTTGTCACAGCGGGCAGCAGCCTGCTCTCTACTGCGAGCAGCGGGCTGCTGCTCGCCTGGCAGTAGTGAGCTGTTGCTCGCTGGCAGTTGCGGGCTGCTGCTCGCTGCTTGCTCGCTACAAGCAGCGAGCAGCAGCAGCCGCGGCTGGCAGGTGCCAGCTGCTGCTCGCTGCTACTGCTACTGCAGCTGGCCGCTGCTACAGCTCGCTGCAGCAGCTGCTGCTGTTGCACGCTCCTGCAGATGCTGCGTGCTGTGGCTGCTGCTTGCTGCCGCTGCGGGCTGCTACTGCGGGCTGTTGCTGCAGCTGACTGCTGTTGCGCGCTGCTGCTGCTGCTGCGCGCTGCTGCTGCTGCAAGCTGCTGCTGCTGCGGGCTGCTGCGAGCTGCTGCTTCTTCCTGCTGCTGCTGGTGGTGCCAGTCAGTGCACCTGGGTGACTTTGCCGCTTGCGTCGGCGCCCATAGACGTTAGACGCTGCCTGCCGCTCACCTCCTCGCGTCACGCGTGGGGGTCAGTGCTGCCGAAAAAATTTCGGCAGCATTTACCCTGGCCCAGTGGCCGTGGGAAAAAAATCTGACGCCGCCACCAGGAGGGTCAATGCTGTCGGAAAAAACCCGGCAGCATTTCCCCTGCAGTGGAGTGTATGGGGGTCCGCCGGCGTTGTTTGGCACCTGTTTGCCAGTCTCCTGCTGCTGCTGCTACGCTCTGGCTCTCATACCAAAATGGAAAGTCTATGCAGCAGGTTGGGGCAGCAGCGTTGTTGATGCAGCGTGCGGGCTTCCAGGCTCCTTGCTTAAGTCAGCTGCCCCCTCAGTCTGTTGCTCTAGAGTCTTAGTCTGGAAGCTGTGGGTTTGTTACTCAGAAACGCGCGCGCCAGAGTTAGCGCGAGAAAACAGCTGAAAACTGAAAGTAACTGATTAGGAATGAAGAATGAACAACAATGGGAGACCCCTCCATGTTCTAGGCCCCCCCCACTAGTGTAGAAGTTGTTACTCAACTAACCAGCCAATTAGAAAATAGCTGTGGACCTATTATCTGGCAGGCAGGGTTTTCTGGGTGAGCCCTGCCAGACGCCCGACAGCCCAAAACCCGGGCGTCGTCCGTTTTGCCTGAAAACTGGACCATACCATAATACCAACGCTGCGAACGCAGTCGTGCGGTCAGAATCATCTAGAAAAACAGTAGCAAAGAGTTATGGCTGCCCGAACCCAGGCAGTGCCTACAGTGGTCTGTGATGCCGATCAGGACCATGCAGCATGCAACACGGACCCTAGGCAGAGCATGACGACGCAGACGCGACGTGACGCGCTGGACGCATGCAGACAGCAATTTGCGGTGGCGGTGACCGCCGGCGGCACGACTGCCGAGGAGGCCTGCCGATCGAGCTGAGCACGTCGCCGGAGAGAGGAGGCTCCAGCGGACTGCGAGTAGACCTCCGCGTGCGTCGGCTCCACCGGATGACGCTCCATCAGCGTCAAGTCTCGCCGTCAGTCATCTGCACGCCGATGTACACAAGCCTGGAGGACACAACAGAGCACGATGAGGGATGCACAAAAACCAACAGTGTTCAGAGAAGTTGTTCGAGCGTTTGATTGGTCCGCTCGGTTTGGCCGTGAGTTTGAGGATGAAACGCCGTCGAAAGTTGAATTCGGCTGTCATAGCGAGTCATTAGTTCGCGCCAAAAAATGGCTGGTGAATTGACTGTATCTATCCCTCCTGATGGTTCTTGAGACGCCGTGTAGCCCCACGATGTTGTTTACATAAAGTCGTGACGCCCCCTGGCAATGACGGTTGTTGTCCTTTGGACAAAGTGGGACATTTTGGAAAACCTGTTGACTACCATGAGGATTGCATCAGATCCCTCGGGAGTGAATGGTAATTCCATAACGAAGTCCATGGACATGTCCGCCCACGGTTCTGTTGGAATAGGCAGTGGCTATCAAAGTCTTGGTGGCCACGTGTGACGGGATGTCTGTTGCTGACGTGTCGCAGATTTGCAGAAGTTGGCCACGTTGGATTGCATCTTGTCCCACTAGTATTTTTTCGTTAGTTTCCTTAGTGTCTTGTCCTCTCCGAAGTGTCCACCTGGACCGGTGTCGTGGCATTGTTCGAGGAGTATACAGCAGAGTTTGTTGTTTGAGGGAACGACCACCTGGCGAGTAAATCGTCGTCGGCAATGGGATGCGTCATACCAGAATTTTGCTTTGTCATATCCACTGTGCTAGTCGTAACCTCGTGTGAACAACCGCTCGAGATATGGATCTTGCTGCAGCTGTAGCATTGCTGTTTCAACCATCAGATCTGGTCAACGGCTGAGTTTGTCGGCCGGGTTGATTTTGCCTGGCCGGTACTCGATATCGTAGTCAAATCCAGACTCAAGGAAATCCATCTGTCGGGTTTGACGTCGACGGAGAATCGACTGCGTCTTCAAATGTTTTAGAGCATGGTGGTCTGTGCATACGATGCATTGGCAGCATCCAAGATAGCATCGCCATTTCTTAAATGCATGTACGACCGCCAACATCTCTTTCTCATGTACGCCGTAGTTGAGTTCCGGTCCTCGCAACTTTCGGGACATGTATGCGACTGCACCTATGGCCCGATCTGAGGCGTCCATAACCATGACGTAGTCAATCATTGGATCAGTTCATTGTAGGGCTGGCGTTGAGCTCAGAGCATTCTGCAAAGCGATGAACGCTTCTTATTCGTTGTCCCCCACCGCCACTCGTTTTCCTTTCAACTGCAAGGTCGGAAAGAGGCTCTAGCACTCAGGCGTAATCCCATACAAAATGCTCGTAGTAAATACAGAAGCCGAGGCAAACTTAAACGTCTTGAACGTTGGTCCGTGTCGGCCAATCAATGCATGCTGCCATTTTTTTCTATCCACGGTGATCCGTCCGCCATTGATGACGTGACCCAAAAATTCGATCGAACAGTGACCAAAGTCGTACTTCGAGCGTTTTCCAAAGAATTTTTCTCTTTTTAAAACTTCAAAAAATGTTCATAGATCTCCGTCGTGCTCCTCCAGGGTGTGGTTGTACACCAGAACATAGCCAATGTAGACCACAAGAAAATCATCGATGTATGGTTGCAAAATGCTGTTCATCGCCGCAATGAACGTTGGTGGGGCATTCGTGAGTCCAAACGACATTATCCTGAATTTTAAGTGCTCATAGCAAGTTTGGAATGCCGTCTTCTCCGTGTTGGCATTTGCCCCTCGAATGTTGTGGCATCGGCTGCGTAAGCCGATTTTGGACAGAATCCGAGCCCCTCGGAGTTGGTCAAAAAGTTTGTCAGCTCGAGGGAGAGGGTATCGGTTCTTGATGGTAGTGTCATTCAACACCCGATAATCCACGCACAACTGCATCTCACTAGTTTCATCTTTGACAAACAGTACCAATGTGGCATATGGTGACGTGGATGGGCGGATGAACCCGTGACCGAGCATCTCGTCAAGCTGCTTATTTAACTTGCTCAGCTTGTAATTGCTCATCTGATAGGCCCCTCGAACTGTGGGTCGGCTCCCCGGCTTCCTTTTGATGCGATGGTCCATGTCTCATAGAGGTGGTACTGGTTTTGGGAGTTTGTCAGGAAAGACGTTCGCAAACTCTTGGATGAGTGGTGTGAACTCTTTGGGTACCGTCAGGAACTTTGTTGATGCGGATAAGGCTGATGAGGTCGACGAGTCAGCTGCTGCCACTTCCGCTTCCTCCATTGGCTCGAGATGTATGAGCCACGCACAAGCTCCTTGTCGTATGTAGTGCTTGGCCACGTTGAGCAGCATCAGCAGCATAACTTGTCAAGTTTCGACTACCGTGGCTTCCTCAGCTACTTCCACCTCTGTTGCTTTAGGTGTCGTCTTCCGTCCCACATGCAGAAGTTGGCGTTTGGCACCGTCGAATTCCAAATTGACGTCACTTATGTTCCAGTCGACCTGCGGATTATGTCGGTATAGGAAATCTTGTCCAAGTATGATTTTGTGATTACTCATTAGGCAGGACCTCCAGACCGTTACATTTCGTAGACCTCCCATTTGTAGTCGTTATGGTTCTCGGAGTCTCTGTATTTGCAATCCCTCATTGACGGTTTTTCCTTCAAAAACTCCTGGTTTGGTCTGCAAACCTAGCTTGCAAACCATGTCGTTGCTCACAAAATGTGAGAAGCTCCTCCATCCAATAGTGCTCATACCGTTCTGCAACTTTTGCTTCCTCGAGGTTAAACTCTTAGCAATATTGCCGATTGGTCGTCCTCGTACCCCTCGTCAAATTTTACAATCTTAGAAACCCTCTGTGGTGTCATAGGCTGTTCAGATGGGTGACCATTTGGCGAAGATCGCTCATCATAGACAAGAGTGGCGCCTTTTCAATCCTGCCTTTTTTTGTTTCCTGGCTCATTTTTTTGGGACTTCTCCCCCCTTTTGGCCTGTTGCTTTCTCCAAAAGTTGCGAGCGATGTGTCCAAGTTTTCCATCGTTGTAGCAGGTTTGCGTGTCTCTTTGGTCGACGACGTCCACTTCCATCGGAGTTGAGGAGTTCCCCAACTAACCTTTTAGGTTCCCACGATAATTGTGGTTGGGAGGCCGCCAATCCTAGGTCCGAGCATTTTAGTCGGCGCTGTCAATCCTTTCTACTGCTAGGATCATCCGCGACAATTCGTTTTGGATGCTCAAGATGGCAATTGCTCGCCATATGTCCCGCTTGAGGTCGATGTTGTAGTGAAAGCATATTTCATCGGCGGTGATGTCTGCACCAGTGACAATCGCGTGTAATCTCCGCGTGTACACTGCCACTCTGGACTACTAACGGAGAAGCTCGAGCTTGTACTATGCGTTATAGTTTCATTTAGTCATCCAAAACATGCGGCAATCACACATGAGAATTTGTTCCAATCCGTTTGTGGCATCAGCGTGTCTTGCCACTATGGGTTTATCTCCTCCAAGGGTAGAACGCCTTCATTCAGTGATATGAGATGGGCACGGTTGGCCATTGACGATGCCCCGCCGGTCTCCTACTGTCGTTGGATGTTGTTTATATCTGACTATCAACTTAGCAATGTGCCGTGCAAAAGCGGTACCATGAGGTCAATCTTGTTTTGTTTGACGTTGGCCCCAACAGGAGTGAAGTACACCTTTAAACTTGTCAGGCACATCCAAACCGTCGATCCCTTTGAATTTGCAAGATTGGACGGTTCTGGTGGAGCCAGACAAATTTTTTTGTTCGCTCAAGAGTTTGGAATTTCTCTCGACGAGCACCGTTTTCCATGAGCTTGCGAAGAGCCTCCAGCGCGATGTTGAGCTGTTGGAGCAGATGGCTGTTAGTCCCCTTGAGCGCAGAGATTTGGTTTGCCAGTTCATTGATCCGCGCCAGTCTTCCGGTGCCACTTGTCGTCCCTGCTGTCGTCGTCGAGGCTGCCGGTAGGGACGGATGGTCTACCGCTGTCGGATCCATGACTGGATTGGTCGTCGGGGTTATAGGGGTTAATTGAGCTGGCACATAGCCTGCCACGCTAGGGTTTGTTGCCGCTTCAAGGTTCGCGTGCATAGGCACATTCGCCTCCTCCATCTCCAAAGTCGTCACCGAAGATCCGCTTATGGTCTTCGGTTGTGCTTGCTCGCTTCACATTGTAGTGGCGAAGTCTGCAAAGTCTTGAAGTGCGAGATGCGCTGACAGCTTGTGCAAGGTAGTCCTCGGGATGGGTAAAGCAATCGGATGCCTCTCCAGCACCACTGTGCTCTTATACCAAGTGTTATGCCGAACGTAGTGTAGATGGTGAACAAATAGAAATTACGAGGTAGTATGCGATTTAGAGTTTGGGACACTTGAGAGATTTATAATTAACGGTAAGAGTACTTCCATGACCAGTGTCGAAATGATAACAATTATGTATACAAGTGTCGAGTTACAAATGAGGCATAGACAGGGTCTCTTGGTCGATTGCTGAGCAACGCGTGTGGATTCGCGTCGTGAGTGGTCGGATTCAAGAGAGTCCGCCGAGAAGTTTGGGGGCTTTGAAAATTGATGGTGAAGATGCGAGATGCATATCAGCAAATCTACATTCATCTCGGTGCGTCGAGAAGTTGACCGAAAGGTTGTCACACTTCTTTCGTAGATCTGCGAGAGTGGCTGAAGTTGTCAGAGGGTTTGGGAAGGTTCTCTGGGGGCAATGGCAGTTGGCCCGTTTGCCCTCGACCGTTGGAGTGAATGCCGAGGTCTCGCGACGCGGTTGGCTGTTTGTGTAATAACAGAAATTCCCACTCATAAAGATTAGGGACTCATGTATGTCTGGTGCGTAACAATTGGTTTGGCTTTAGTGTTTCTACCAAATGGTAAAAGTCGATGAAAACTGATTCGGGGATCATTGATGCGAACACTACGTAAGCTTATTGGTTGAAAAAAATTGGACTAGGATGGCTTCAAAAGAACATTAGATCTTTTTCATTTCTAAGCAACAAAGGATAATAGCCAAACAAGTAGTTGAAGTGCCAGTTTTTTCGATTTGTTTCACACCTCTAGTCATGAAGGACTAAGTTGTCATGTGAATCGCAACTAAGCAATTCATCTTTTTTTCCTTTTGTTTTCCGGTGCACGAACCCTTAACTGTGTATTGGTACATGTAAGCATTACCGACAAAATTCAAAGATTGGTGTGCCCTACCCAACAGCCACACGAGAAGTAACACTTCTCCCAGTGTAGAGAAATTTAGCTCTCCCCTACCAATTCTGTTGACAATGATAACACTCCAACCACGAAAAGCAAGACAATGCAGCATGTTGACACCACATGCGATGCATGATCGGCATGCAGACGTCAACCGTATCTTTCCACATTTACAAACCCCTCTTTTGAAGGGTTTGTGAATGTTTGAGACGGGTTTTTCGTGCGGTTTGCATGGAGGGTCCGAGAGTCCCCATACATTAAAAGGGAACCTCATGGGACTTGGTGCCACGAGGCCAAGCAGGAGTCATCGCAAAACTAAAACCATAAAACCCCCATTCTCTGATGTATGTTTTTACATGTTTGGTACAGGCTTCACCTGCGTAAACCATAGAAGATCCTACATCATACTAGGGTTTGCATGTATTAAAAAAAAAGGGGTAATCGCTCCCTCGTGATTCTCGCGTGGGAGCAAGAATCGCGAGGGGGTTGACATTCCCCACCTTGCTTTGCTCGATTTGCGGCTCATGGTACTAATTGAGCATGGTGAAGCAAGTGGGCAGTTGGGTTTTTTTTTCTAAACATCCGGGTAGGGGAATGTAGGCCATGGTGGTTTTCTTAAGTAGAGTACTCAAGAACAAGCAAGACACGTGGATCACGCCAGGGATGGAGCAAGCTTCAACACTTAACATGAATGTAACAAGAAGACAAGTTGGATTGTAACAAGGTAGTGAGGTGAGTTAAGTTGGTTGACCGGGCCACCCACTCGAGGTGCTCAATGTGGGGCCCAAACTCCACCCAGGGATCAAACCACACCAGTGAGCGAGCAAGCTCCGAGGCGTTTTCTCAAATGCCGGATTAATCCAGGCGTGTGGTCCCAAGGGATCAGCAACCCAGCATCACTTGTCATCAGAATCATGAACAAATCATGATAGCCACATTGACCACGAGCATATGTGGATGGATGTCTGCTTGTGCTACACTTGATCCATGTCATTCTACTGGGAGACTAAGAATAGCAAATCTGGTCATTGCAGTCTTGCTCTCCAAGGCTCTCATGCACACTTAGACCAGGTGCTGTGTACGCCAATCATGCTGTAGATCCAACATTGCGTGCCCCATGACGTGGATAATGGTATAGCACCAGAGATTATTTAATCAAAGCCAATCACATGTAATGATAGTGACAGTGTGTGTGTGTGTGTGTGTGTGTGTGTGTGTGTGTGTGTGTGTGTGTGTGTGTGTGTGTGTGTGTGTGTGTGTGTGTGTGTGT